>BPLR01014964.1:0-56230 GCA_021605095.1 Caerostris extrusa | reverse complement strand
TCTACTACTGACACAAGACATAACAAAATAATTTTAGAGTTTAAATGACACTTGTAATGACATTATTATATTTAAATATCGTTATAAAATGTGTTAGGAACCAAAAATACAGCTTAAGAACTATGGTAAGCCAGAAGAGATTATCCGACGCTTTCTTATCTTCATATTTGCCAGAAAAAAATAAAATATTTTATCAGTATCGCAAGTAAATTAATTATAAATTTGACTTTCTGTAAAGCCTTTTTAATTCTTATCTGTAGCATCCTTTCGAGGTCATTTCATTGGCTGGCATATACCGATATATGAAACACATTGCATGTTATTTAATAAAGGTCCTGGTTCCTTCCATCGACCACAACTGTTATTTTTCTTCCTTTCTGTTTTAGGAAATTGCTTATTTTGCTTTTACACTAAACTTGATTAACTTTTGTTGATAAAAAGCAGTTTTAGTGTAAAGGGGGCTTCTATAAAACGGAGTTTCGTTAAACTTCTGTAGGAAACAATGCCGACAGATTGCAAGTTAGCGGTCTATGGTTCGAAATGTTGAGAAAGTATTTTCAGCTATGAAATTGCGGCCTTTTTTATGGAGTAAATAACAGTAATTCAGAAATTATAACTTCTTCCTTGACGTTTCATTTCCTTTTAAATTCTTGTTTCAAAGCGAGAACCTTTCCTGCGAAATTAATTTTTGACTCGTACCATTATTGATCCATAAGTTATTAATTTACCTTTTATTTTCTTGCGTTGTAATAACGTTGAATTTTAATTTAATCCTGGAAAATTTTGATTGCAAAATACCTCCATGTTCTGTTCCGGTGAAATTGAAGTTTAGAAATTCTTAATTCTCACTTTAAGAAATTCCAATTGCTGATGTCATTGATAAGAAATGAAATTATCTTTGATGTACACATAATATCTGACACGATATCTGGCTAACTGTCCATCAAAGTTTTTCTGTCATATTATTTTTAATCTCTTTTTTGGACATCATGTAACGGACACCGAATTGTACCGACAGATTTTGCTTTTTTTCTAACTTCCTTGCTTTAATTGTCTCATAGTTGGAGATTTTTTTTTTTTTTGTCTGTAATTTAATTTTTATTTTTTTTTTTTTATCTAAGCAATTACATTTTATGCACATTTTATAATTAATTTAGGATGTGGATATTTAGTGATACTTAATACCACACTGAAATTCCGTAATCGGTACGCCGTTGCCCTTAATGTGTACATTTACATTGCATTTTACTGTAGGAAAATATTATAAGGTACTAATAGGTTTGACACGATGTAGCCTGGTTACTGAAAATACATTTTTAGGTTTTCTTAATGCAATTTATTAAAGCTATTTGTGCAAAAATAAATTTGATATTTTCAATACTTTAGATTGAGCAGTCGTTCTTATCAAATATTCCCCAAAATATTTCCATCTTTAATCTGTAGAACATTTGTTTAAGAATACAATAACGTTAGCTTGTAAAATAAATTGAAAGCTAACACTGCAAATAGTGGTCTGGCGCTCGGCGCCACAAGTTTCGGGTTCGAGTTGCGGTGGTGCCATGGATGCTTGTAGTTGTTCGGAAACCACTTTAAACCGTAGGCCGAGGTCTAATATCATTACTATTGCACCACATCACACAAACCACATCACCGCGCCTAGAGTTAAATTGCCCCTTTGCAGTGTGGGAATGATGTGGGTGAGAGAGAAGTCGGAGGGGGCTCCTTGACGCTCTACGGTCATATAAGATCATGATCTACAACTTAAAGTGGATTCTGAATCACTACAAGCATCCATGGCACCGCCGGAACTCGAACCCGAAACCTGTGGCACAGTGCGCCAGACACTCGGCCATTCAGGCTATATCTAATATGTCTACTATTACTACACCACACCACACCACACCACATCACTGTGCCTAGAGCTGAGTTACCCTTATACAATTTTGGAATGATGTGGGTGAGAAGCCTGATTGGGCTCTATGTCTCTACAGTCATATGAGACCTGGACCTACGGCGTAAAGTGGATTCCGAACACTACAAGCATCCATTGCACCTCCGGGAACCGCATGGCCCCGAACTCACAACCTGTGGCACAGAGCGCCAAAGCAGCAGATACTGACCATTCAGGCGCCGGTCTAATATGACTATCGAGCGTTGGTGTAGGGCTGATAACTCTACCCCATGAAAAGAAAAGTAGTGGTAGTAGGCAGAAAGCCTTGGCACAGCATAGGGTCTTTATGCCGTTGAAGAGAAGTATATTGTAAATATCCTACCTTATTTTTTTTACAATAATTTACTTAATATGTTTGTATCAGTTCTCTAAAACTAATGCTGTAAGATGGCGGTAAAAACTGATGCCAATAAAAAAAATATAATTTTCTTGATAAAAAATAATTAATACAATTTTTTCGTCATATTAGTCTACGAAAAAGTTTTTAGAAGCAAATAATTTCAGAACAAAAAAAAAATATATATTTTTTTGTTAAATATTTGTGCAGACAAAACAGAATCGATTCTTTAATTTTTACGACTTGCTTCAACGTAACTTTAATTACATAAAAAAAAGTCTCGGCGCAACTGGTTCCTTAATAAAAGACCATTTTTATTTTTGATACTATATTCGCCTAAAGATCAAAGGAATTACGTGATTTTTCTTATGGAATCTAACGCAAAGCATTGTTTAGGACACTGATCTAATCACCGACAAGAAATTTTTATCAACTTCAAAGAAATTCTTTCTCAGAAAAAAAGAAAATAATTTTGCATGGTAAAATAATCCCTAACCCGCTTTTCTGCTTAACGTTGTGAAGAATTCACGGTGATGATGGAGAAAATAAATTTGATGTATTTCATTTTATATATTTTATTACTTTGTTATATTCTCGTATTCTACTTATAAATGGCATATGATTATGTATTAAAAAAGGAATTAATTAATAAAAATATTGAAAAATACCCATAGACATGCAAAAAATGGATAAGTGAAAATCATTTTCTTTGAAAATTATTTTCTTCTTTCTTTGAGCCTGAATGACCGAGTGTCTAGCGCTCTGGCCTTCGTTGCCACAGCTTTTGGGCTCCTGTCCCGGTAATACCATGGATATCTGTAGTGGGTCGGACTTCTTCTCATTCACATCATTCCTAAACTGTAATGGGGCAACTCAACACTAGGCACAATGATGTGGTGTGGTGTGGTGTGGTAGTATTTAAATGGGACAGTAGAGAGTTGGGCTTAAGGCTGATAACCCCACCCCATAAAAAGTCAGGGTCACGGAGCCAAGTCAGACTTCTACCTACTACTGTGCCCAAAAAGTAAGACCAATTTTATTTTTCAAAAACTGTTTACTTATTCTTCCAAATTCATTTCATTGCTTAAAAAGTAATCGCCTCCGGACACAATGCACTTAAGCCAATGTTTTTTCCAATCCTCAATGCATGCTAAAAAGTCATCGGCAGGGATGGCCTTCAAAGCGCGATGAATTCACGATGAATCACTTCAATCGATTCAAAACGGTGTCCCCGGAGTAGTCCTTTGAGTTTAGGAAATAGCCAGAAGTCGCACGGTGTGAAAGCGGTGGTTGTGGAACGATATAGGTTTCATTTTTGGCGAAAAGGTCACGAAGAATCAATGCAGTGGGAGCTGGCGCATTTAGTGTTTTCGGTACCATACGAGATTTGACGCTTTTGAGGCCAAAAATGGAATTGGCCGATCCTTTTGAAATTCCAACATCATCAGCAAGGTCTGTAATTGTAAATCAACTGTTTGCAAGCACCAAATCTTTAATTTTTTGTACGTGAGCTTCGTCGGTTGAGGTTGGTGGTCGACCAGAGCGCTCCTCTTCTTTCACGCGTTCTCTGCCTTCCCCTCTTGTAAACATTTCTTTCCGATATAAGAATGCTCACCGAATGCCTTCTGCAACATTCTATACTTTTCCACAAACAAAATGGAAAGCAAGTTCTTTGCTCAATTAATTCTTGAATCAATTAATTTTGAATCGAAATGACAACGTATTTGGCATGAGTTGCACATTAAACCGACTATAGTGTTCAATGCTTTATTGTTTGGTTTTTTTTTTTGACGAAAAAAATTACTTCCACTCCTTCTACAGTTGTGACACTGAGTGTAGAATACCCATCCACCACGCTAAAGCTATACCGAATTGGATGGAAAAAGTAGGTGGAACCTTTTTTTAATGCCGTACTGTTTTCTCCCTTCTTCAAATACCTTCAGTTCAAACAACTCATTGTGACGAGTGATTCTTTTTCTCAACATTTTGAAAGTGGGACTTTAATTATAATTACATTGTATTTATTATAAGTTACATATATTGTGGTTGGAGTTTGTCAAAAAAATGCTTTATATATAATAATTTTAAAAGAGCGATATAAAATTCTTTAAAAAAAAAAATGTATTTCCTACACTTGAATTAAAAATAAGAATAGTTTTATACGATTGTTTATGCTGTGATTTTTTACGTTGTATTGAATCACTATTAATAAATTCAGAACTATTTATAAGAGCCAATGAAAACATTTGATCTGAATTTAATTTGCTTTGGTAGCCATCTCATTTCTTTTGAAGGTCACTCGGTATTTCTATCAACATTTACTTAATCAGCAACTTCAAGAAGTGTGACTTCCTTTTTGTGATTGAGATTTTCCGTTCTAAATTCTGCAACTCCAACATTCTTATATTTATTCATGAGTTCTTTATATTACCCCCGCGATTGTTGTTTGGATCTAGATAGATAAAAATAAATCTCTCTCCTGATCTATGGAGCTTCAGACGTAAACATCGCGTAACAGAAAAAGATGACGCATCCGCCTGACATTGAAAAATTCCTGGCCGACTTACAAGGACAAAGGAATCTTCATCTAATGCGTCATCAGGGGAATAGGAAACGTATTAGTGGAGACAGGACGTCAGGACAAATAGAACGGGAAATCGGGAAAGATTTAATACTTTATGCAGGACAATTTCGTTAATAGCTCGTCCATGATTGAAGGTTAATATAACAGTATATTTATAATTGTTTATTTAACAATATATTTATAATTGCCGCATAAGCACCATATTTAGTTCACTGATAATTTTTATTTTTAACATAAAGGAAACATTTTAAATTTAAAATGATTAGGTACAATGACTGAAACATTGTACTATTAATGTAAATTATTATTTTTAAGGTAAAATAAAAGTAAAGGTTTGCATCCAGTTTCACTCTTGCGTTAAGAGAAAAATAAAACCACCAAATATATTTGAAATAGGGCCAGAATGGCCGAATGGCTAGCGCTGTGGCACTCGGTAGCACAGGTTTCGGGTTCGAGTCCCGGCGGTGACATGAATGTGTGTAGTGGTTCGGAATCGATTTTAAACAGTTGATCCCGGTCTAACATGAGCGTTGCAGGGGCTTTATTACTTCGCGTCAGTAGTTTATCTTCCAAGCTACACGCTCTCCTGGGTAGTGCTAAGTGAGTAACGTCTGTGCAGTGTTTGCCTTGACAATTGTCTTGGATGCCTTAAGTGTTTGTAAGTACATTAAAAGTAAAAAAAAATATTATAGCTAGACCTTATCAAAAATAATGCTTTATATATACTCTTTTTAGAAGAACGGTATGAAATTTTTGAAAAAGAAATGTGTTTACTACACCTGAATTAGAAAATAAGAAAGGCTTATACGATAGTTTATGAATCACTATTAATAAATTCAGAACTATTGATAGAAACCAATGAAAACATTTTATCTCATTTTAGTTTGCTTTGATAGCATTTCCATTTCTTATGAAGGTCACTCGGTATTTCTATCAACATTTACTTTATCAGCAAAAACTTCAAGAAATTTCACTTCCTTTTTCTGATTGAGATTCTCTGTTCTAAATTCTGCAACTCCAACATTCTTATATTTATTCATAAGTTCTTCCTATTACCCCCTCGATTGTTGTTTGTATGTGGATGGATAAAAATAAAACTCTCTCCTGATCTATGGAGCTCAGACGTTAACATCGCGTAATAGAAAAAGATGGCGCTCCGACAGGCATTGAAAAATTCCTGGCTGACTTGCAAGGACAAAGGAATCTTTATCTGATGCGTCATCAGGGGAATAGGAAACGCATGAGTGGAGACAGGATGCCAGGACAAATATAAGGGAAAAGATTTCATACTTTATACAGGACTCTTTCATTTAATAGCTTGTCCTGCATTGAAGGTTAATGAGGCAGGATATCAATAACAGTATATTTATATTTGCCAAATAAGAATTATATTTAGTTCACGGATAATCTTTATTTCTGACATGACAGAAATATTTTATGATTAAAATGAATTGGTACTAGTAAAAAGCATTGCACTAGTTATTGTAAATTATCATGTTTAAGAAAAAAAAAAAGTAAAGGTTTGGATCCAGTTTCACTCTTGCGTTAAGAGAAGGCATTCTTTTTTTTTTTTCTCATGCAGCTGGCAAATACTTAGACCGTGATCTTTTATGCCATAACGGCTACACCGATGTTACTCACTTAGCACTACCCAGGGGGCTGTGTAACTTGAAGATAAGCTACGGACGCGGAGTAACAATTCCTTAGTAACGTTCTACGATCCTATTAGACCAGGACCTACGGTTTAAAGGGGATTCCGAACCACTGCAAACATCCATGCCACAGCCGAGCCTCGAACACGTAATACCGAGCGCCAGAGCGCTATCCACTCGTCCATCAAGCCCCTTAAGAGGAAACAGAAGACCACGTAATATACAGGGGGATTATAATTAAAGTTCCACTTTCAAAATGCTGAAAAAAAGAACTAATCGTTACAATGAGTTGAAATGTGAATGCAACACAAGTAACAGTATGGTATGGCGTCAAAAAAGTTCCCCCGATTTTTCCCATTCTATTTGGTATGACCGTACCTGGCTGGATAGGCTTTCAACTAACAGTGTCACAACTGTTAATTGGCTTCGTTAAAAACGCGAAACAATCAAGTACATTGAACACTACAGTTGGTTTAATGAGCAACTCCTGCCAAAATACGTTGCCATTTCGATTCAAAATATCATTGGGAACCGAATTCACTTTCATTATGCCGCTTAGTACATCGCAATCTACTGATACATGTTGGAACTTTTTGATGCCGTACCGTTTCCCCCTTCTTTAAGTGTCTTCAGTTCGAATTTGAACTCATTCTGAGGAGTGGTTCTTTTTTACTGCATTCTGAAAGAGGGACTTTCATTATAAACACCCTGTATTTATTATAAGGTATATTGTGGTTAGAGCTCGTCAAAAGAATGCTTTATATATAACCGTTTTAGAGAATTATATGTAATTCTTTAAAAAGAAATATATTTCCTACGCCTGAATTTAAACAATTGTTTAAACTATTCTTTTTAAGTTGTATTGAATCACTATTAATAAATTCAGAACTCTTTATAGGAGACAACGAGAACATTTTATCTAATTTTAATTTGCTTTGGTAGCCTTCCCATTTCTTTTGAAGGTCACTCGGTATTTCTATCAACATTTACTTTATCAGCAACTTAAAGAAGTTTGATTTCCTTCCTGTGATTGAGATTCTCTGTTCTAAATTCTGCCACTCCAACATTCTTATATTTATTCATGAGTCTTTCTATTACCCCGCGATTGTTGTTTGCATCTAGATAGATAAAAACAATCTCTCTCCTGATCTATGGAGCTCGGACGTAAACATCGCGTAATAGAAAAAGATGGCGCTCCGACTGGCATTGAAAAATTCCTGGCCGACTTGCAAGGACAAAGGAATCTTCATCTGATGCGTTATCATGGGAATAGGAAACGTATTAGCGGAGACAGGACGTCAGGACAAATATAACGGGAAAGATTTATTACTTTATACGGGACTATTTCTTTAATAGCTTGTACTTCTTTGAAGGATAATGAGACAGGATATCAACAACAATATATTTATAATTGCCGCATAAGCTCTGTTTAGTTTACTGATAATTATTTCCGATATGAGAGAAAAGTTTTAAGATTAAAATGATTACAATAATAGTACCTAAATTATCATGTTTATGGAAAAACAGTAGATGTTTGGATCCAGTTTCAATCTCGCGTTAAGAGAAAACAATTTTTCTTTTCAATGCAGCTGCCAAATACTTAGACTGTGATCTTAGTTCTACGATCATTTTGTGCACACTAGGGCTTATTAGACCAGGACTCACAATATGAAGTGGAATCCGGGCCACTAACAAACTTCCATATCACCACCACGATACTAACCAGAAGCCTGTGGTACCAAATGCCAGAGTCAATCAGGCCTTTCTAGGTATGAAAGAGAATTAAACGCTTTTGTATTAAAATACATAAAATTAACTGCAAGTAACTCTTTAGCAGCCAAAATGATTGGTAATTACCTTTGAATCGTAAAATAATAATTTTCTAATGTATTATGACGATTTCTTTTTCTTGTGTTTTTTGCCACATTTTTATATTTAATAAACTCCCCATACCGAAAAGTGCAATCAAGTATTTCATCAACCGAGACTTATAACAACTTTCTTTATACCACATGCCCTCTGGTAGATGATATCGCCCACTTTGGAAACCAGTGTTATTAAAATTATGCATATGAGAACAGCTTACAATTGCGGATTTTACCTTTGAATAATTACGAACACGTTCAATGGATTATGGAGACGAATATTGGATATGAATCTAAGAATAATACTGAAAAATGAAATTTCACATTTCTGCAAACAACCATGAATTTACCCACTGCAGTAACAATATCGTACATTTTCGCCACCATCAAATAAGGGAATGAAAAAATGAAGCAATTTCGTCACATATGAATGATAAAATCTCATTTATCATGTTTGAATATTAACAGAAACTACATCTTTGTCGTCTGTGAATAATAATATAACGACTTTCAGAAATCGGCGGCACGTTTTATTTGGTTTAAACCTACGCGTAATATACATATTCGTCTGCAGACTAGGATATTGTGCGCTAAATGTGTTTCTAAATAGATAAATATGAGAATTTTGGTATCGTATCCCTATTTTACCATTCTATCTCATATTATCTGAATATACTACACTTATTACATTTGAAAGGCTTTTAGAAAAGGAAGGTTTCGCAATAAAATGGATAATATCTTTTGAGAAGCTAGCAGGATTTAGCATATCATCCTCTTTTATTACATTAAAATATATTCATCAAAATAGATATTCATATGATGATATTTTATCAATTTTATTTTATATGAAAACATTTGCATACATGTTGATGGTTGTATTCTTCTTCATGGAGTTATATTTTATATGGCAAATCTAAAATTGATATATTGTAGCATAAAAGCATCATTCATGCATTTTCTACATCCACTTAAATGTAATAAATTATTTTTAGTTGAAACTAAACATTATATTGAAATCGAATTCAATTCTTAAAGAATAAATTACAGAAAAAAGATTGTGATAAAGATAAACTTATATATTTTATTTCAACACATTTCATTTCAAAAGAATTCTAAAACTTTTCAGATATACAAATTTGAGATTTTAAAAAAGACTTCTTCAATTTGTTATTTTCTTTATTTAATGCTGCTGATTTCGTCAATACCGTATCGCAAAAGTAAAGAATGTCAGAATACATGTCATGAAGTTTTGCCGTAAAATAAATTGAAATGTGTGTTCTTTCACGATACTTTTTTGTTGCTGATATGCTACATTTGTTATTTGTATCGAAAAAGAAAATGTTAAGCTACTTTTGAAAGATGTTTACTTTTGGGAAAATTCTCCTGACTTTTCATTTCATTCAAGAAAAAAAAAAAATATCACAGGTTTGAAGATAAACTAGTTTACCGCAGTAAATTTAGAAACTAGTTTCACTATTCCTATTTTATACAGAATTGCTGGAATTTCAAAACCTGCTTTCGGCAGCTTTGATATTTTTGAAATCTAAAATAAAAACAACATTTCTTCTCAATAAAGATTTCCAACCCATATGTGATATATCTCGTAAAACTAACTCTTATGACATATCTCGTTCCTATGTTATTATATAATAAAGTTTTCCAATGCAGCTGTCAAACACTCTTGGATGCCTGATTATTCATTGGCATGACTCAGGGGGGCATGTAACTTAAACCACTGACGCTGAAATCTAAAGTGACATATCTTTAAAGTGATTCCAAACACTTGGCACCGCCGTGATATAAGTATGTCGACCATTCATTTTTTTTTTTTTTTTTAATAATTTCCCGTTCTTGAAATATTGTTATCCAGATAATAAATTTGAACCCAGTCTTGGCTTATGCTCTTGTGCAACAGTTTAATTCCTTCTAGTAGCTTTTGTTTTTTATAGCCCTGTTTTCAACAATCTGGGGCCTGATGGACGAGTGACTAGCGCTCTGCTCTTGGTGCCACAGGTTTTGGTACGAGTCCCGGCAATGCCATGGATGTTTGTAATGGCTCTATATCCTCTTTAAACCGTTTTCCCAATCTAATACGATTGTAGAACGTAGGGATGGCAAAAATAATGGAAACAAGATAACTTTTACCTACCCCCGTAAAAAGAAAACATCTCATGTTTTGAAATCTACTAGTAGACAGACGACCTCGGCCTACCAATTGATTGTTGCTCCAATAAAGAATATTAACAATCAAATTTGATAACGAGTGTTTCACATCAGTTCATGTTTTCTAGGCTTTCTTCCATAAAGCAAATGCAAATAAATTATGCCAAATAACGAAAATCATGATGATAAAATAATAGGACATGATGGTTTGATACTTTAATACCATCTAGTAAATGGTAACTCAAAATGTGCTACATATGTGCCATTCTAATGGTGAATGACCTCAGCTCATAGCGATTGGCATCACAAAAAAAAATAATAATGATTTAATTATTTGTAATATATACTAAATTATTAAATCATAAATATCAATTATTTAATTATTTATAATATACCACAAGTTATATTATTAAACATTTAAATGGTAAGTACACAACAGTTTATATTATTAAACGTTATATCTGCTTATTGATCAAATTGAAGTGACGAAACTAACTCCAGGCACTACAGTCCCTGTTGGACAGTGGCAACCTGCCTACTGGCAGATTCCGAAACAGGAGATGTTTTCTTTTTACGGGGTAGGGCTATCTGTCCTACGTCCAACGATCTACAGTCATATTATACGGATATCTACGATTTAAAATGGATTCCGAATTAATAAAAATATCCATGCCCCCGTGGTACTCCAATATAGGTGACGAAACGTGGAAATTATCTTGAAAATAATTGATTTTAAAATCATTACTTAAAACTATTATTTTTTACTAAACTCAACTTTTTTTTTTTTTTTTTTAAAGTCTCACGTTAAAATAATGTACGTCACGGAGACATGCCATCAGCAGGGTGAGGGGAAGAATTATAACTGTCTTGAATTTTATACTTTGTATGGAATAAAACTCGTTGGAACCTAGTCTCGCCATGAGGCTCGCTACCAGCCTGATATTCCAGTCAAGAGTGTCACAATCGCGATGGAGTTTACTGCTTCTTGAAGCAGTGAGTTGAACGAATTTGCACTGTCTGGTACTTTAATTACTGCGCATATTATATGAAAAATAAAAATATTTCTAGTATTGGCAAGCTTAAGACAAGACATAAAATTAAGTGGCACTGAAATTGAAATTATTGTTTGCATTACAATTTTGAAAACCATGTCGCTATAGCACTTTCTAATTAGTTTCTACTTAAAAGTAGATCTACTGGTGCTTAAAATATTTGCTTATAGATGTTATTTAACAATTAAATTAATTACCTCTGAAACAGCAGATTATGTAATATGTTTGGCAGACTGGCAGATTTCGAGACAAGGTTTGTTTTTCTTTTTATGGTGTATGGTTGTCAGCCCTACGTTCTACCAATCATATTACACCGGTACCTACGGCTTAAAGATAATTTCGTAAAACTATAAGCATACATGGCACAGTCGGGACTCGAACCATGCTGGAACAATACGAAGAATAATACAACAACGAAAAGTAATACAAAGATGGCCCAGGGACTAGCTTTCTGGCACCGAGCGCCAGAGAGCAGTCCTTGGGCCATAAGGTTTCTTAATATATATCTACAACAATTTGTATTATTAAATGCCTATATATGCTATTTATAAATCAAATTGATGTGATGAAATGTGGAAATTATTTTAAAAATGACTGGTTTTAAAATCCTCATTTAGTTAAAACTCAAGTATTTTTTATTTATTTATCCGAAATCTCAAGTTAAAATAATGCATGACGCGACGATTTGGCCATCGGCAGGAATGCGGAAAGTGTAACTGACATGAATTTTATATGAAAGTTCGTTAAAGTTTCTATTGCCAACCTGATAGTCGATTCTAGTTGCTTAGATACAATGTCATAATCACTATGGTGTTCTGCTGCTTTTTGAAGCAGTGGGTGCAACGAACTTGCGCTGTCTAGCATTTAAATTATTGCGATTATTATACACAGAATAAGTATTTCGAGTATACAACAAATAACAAAATTATAATATAATATATATAACTGTTTTACTTCTTTTAAAGACATAAAAATAAGTAGCTTTGAAATCGAAATTATTGTATGCATCAGAAGTTTCAAAACCATGTCGCCATAGCACTTTCTAATTAGTTTCTAAAGTTTTAGTAAAAATTAAAGCCAGACGCTTTAAAACATAATGTAAGATAATTATTTTATAAATATTTTTATTCCTTATCTTATTATATATATATATATATATATATATATATATATATATATATTATATAAATATATATATATATATAATTTTGTTATTTGTTGTATAGTTTGTGTATATTTCATCACTCAGCACTTTATTTGCGAAATTTATAACGCTACGCATCAAATGACTGAAAATAAAATATCACTTTAGTTATTGACAAAAAATACAAATTTGCTATCAGACATTAAGTAGATTGACTGGAGCTTAAAATATTTGCAAGCACTTTAAAACAGAATTGTATGGAAAATAATTCCCCATCATTTTTAAACAATAGTGCTAGAATGTGGACATTTACATAATATTTCATCTGACGGGTTAAATATTTTTAATTCAACTGAAAATTTATGGATCTAAAGAAACTTTGTTTTCAGTTATATTTCTCGGCTATTAAATTAATTACTACTGAAACGACACATTGTGTAACATGTTTGACGTCATTCAAGCTGTGAAACATTCAATGGGATTTACGAGATTTTTATAATGGGGTGGTCCTTGAGTGGTTCTGTTTTGATGGGATTTGAAGTCTATAAGAAAATTTTTAGAGTAACTGACTTTCATTTGTAGATCTTAAACGAGAAAAAAAATACCTAAAAGTTGTAATTTTAATTGTTTTTTTTAAAATTAGTATTGTTCGGTGAAAATATTCAAAAAATTTTGAATTGCAAAATTGTAAAAGAAGCAATCATATTCTTAGATGTTTTAATAAAGCTGAAATTAATAATTTAATACTTTACCAAAAACACGTATTTAGTCAGCAAAAAAAAAAAAATTTTTTTTTGAAGAAATCATAAGGTTGTATGTTTAATTTAATCATAAACAAAAATTTTGCATAAATTTTTTTATTATGTTGTGGATACAATTTGCACTTAATTTTTAAATATTTAAAAATTACTTTAGTAAACTAAATTTTAAATGTAACTTGATTTTCAAAGGAAGGATATAATTTACTATCATGAATTACATTTTTCTGTCATAAATCCGTTTTAAGAAGATTTTTAATTTTTTAAAGGGTATAACATATTATGTACATAGCATATAAAAGTAAAAAACAGTATATAGTATCTTTGCTAATTATAATTTATTTACTTTAGCTTGGCATATTTTTTATTTTGTAGATCTTTTAGGAACCTTTTGGTAGTTATCTTTTTTAGATATATTGTCATAATTGTTACCTAGTCACATACCAACTGATAATATCACTCTCATCTCAACTTCGTAATAGTAATGTAACTTACATAATGACTGAACAGTTGCATACATTAGCGATTCATCATTTAATAGGACTTCATAACTATTGACTTTGAAAGAATATAGCCCCATTCCTGTAAGATTTATAGATAATTACTTATAATTGGAATTCCTTCATGATAATAAATCCTGTGATAATGAAACGTTTTAATAAAGATATTAATTACGTCGATAAATTTAGCCAAGTATTTCATGAGCTGAATAATCAACGAAAGAATCTTAGGATAAGAATTTAGCATCCCAAATAATTTTATTTCACTCAATCTAGCAGGCTGAATTTCCATTACGAAATTTATTTTTCAACTAATGCGTATAGTAAAGGGAAATAATTAATCCTTTAAGTATAAACCTTTCTGATTCATGGCCTTGAAAAATTTACTAGTAAATTAATTAAAAGATAATGCGATTTCTTATTAAAAAAATAAGCAGTATCGTATACCTACTGTTGGTTTCATATTTAGCTGGCTTTTCGGCCCAGTGGTAGCGGGAATAACTGGCATTCAAGAACGTTAGAGTTTAATTCCCGCTGCTATCTTGGGCTGTTTTGTAAAATGAACAGATTTGGTGGTAATTGTTACAAAAAGTCTAGCATATACTCCCAAACTGTTTATTTGTAATTTATGTACTCCCTATTTCTTTGCGATACTTAAATGCAAGGAAGTTATTGAACTCCTTATTGAACTTATTATTTAACTCCACCTAATAATTATTATATGTAAATTTTTCTCACGAAAGTGTTTTGTCATTTCATTCCCATGAGAGAGTTAATTTATGTTATTTCACAATTATATAATAAAATCACTCAAATTTGACAGCAGACAAGCAGTATTATGGATAGTTATATTACATGCAATTAGTGTTTTGTGCTAATGAGAACAACCTGTTACTCAAACCTAATAGCAGATATTCGATATCATGTATAATGAGACTCATAAAATTAGCGAATATGTATGCAATCTTCACAAGTCGAAACAATTACAGATGAAATATGAACTATACTACGATTTGTTCTATCGTGATTGTCCACCGAGCTGAGAAATGTCTACTCCAATGAGAAGTGAGGGAAGCTGATTCCCCTCCATCTTGACTGATTGTCTTAAAAGGGTTTTTTAGTGAAGAAGGAAGAGAGTTCTGCGACGATTCGACCAGAAGTGTTGTATTTCTTTTTTTTCTCGCCGGAGTTTCCTCTTGTTTACAAAGCGAACCTCTTGTGGTTTCGTGTATTACGTCGTGTGATAATTGAGGTCTGCTGTAGACCAGACAATTAGATTCGACGTAGACTCGAGAACTCTGAAAAATCTCCACCTTGAAAACTGTACTCTGTCAGCAATAATTTCATAGGTTTTATTTTTTTCTCATATATTTGTATAATATTCCACATTATTTGTTTATATATATATATATATATATATATATATATATATATATATATATGTATGTATGTATGTGTGTATTTATATACACTGAAGTGACAAAAGTCATGGGATAGCAAATTGCAAAATTTTCAGAGGGCAGTGAGCAATTGTAGAACAGGTATAAATGCGCAGTGCTTTCGCAGAGCTTTGATTTCTTGTCTGCTATTCATCTGAAGAGATTTTGACGATGATGACAGCACGACGGGAATTAACAGACTTTGAAAGCGTAATGTTAGTTGGAGCTAGACGCAAGGGTCATGCCATTTCGAAATCGTTAGGGAATTCAACATTCCAGATCCACGGAGTGTGCATATGAAATTTCAGGCATAACATCCACCATGGACAGCGCAGTGGAGTGAACTGTACTTGTGATTTAATCGTGCACTTGTGAGCAGGTCTTATTATTTTTCTCATATCTTTGTATAATATTCCAAAGTTCCTTATTTGTTTGTATTTATATATATAGTACTTGTAAATAAAGATTAAAGTGTTCCCATGAACCTAAAAGTGGCCCTCTTTTGAAACCGTTTTAGGTCTAATATAGGCCAAGAAAATTCACAATACCTACTCCACCAAATTAGAGAAAAGAATAATGTTGAACTACTGAAGTGATGTTATTCTAGCGGCTTCATGAGATAATGAAAATGTTTTTGCATTAGAAAGGTTGATTTTAAGTTCATTAAGTAGTAATGATTATCCTTTAAATAAATATTAGTTTTAGTGTCAAATTTTGAAAAGGTATTTATACACAATCAAACATTAATTTCAGCATAAAGTATTAGAAAAAAATATTTGTTTTGCAAGCCATTTAATCGATGAAATCGTGTGGGAATTCTCAGCTGAATTTCTTGCATTAGGGAAGGTTCTAATTTATCCTATTTGTTGCCTATTATTGATTATCTTATATCCTTAAACAGAAATTATCCTGTCTCCCTTCTTGACGTGGAAAAAACATGTCAATCCAATCGAATTTGCTTTAGAGCTTCTTTCTTATCTAGTGTATTTCTCTAAAGAATTTTGGATCGTGAGACTCTTTTATTTAGGTAAAATAAAATTTTGCAATTAAATATCTTAGGTAAAATACAAATATCTCTGAAATATTTATACATATGTATTCAATTGTAGAGGATAATAAATCAATATATAATTGAACACAGAATCTAAAGTTTATTA
This sequence comes from Caerostris extrusa, assembly GCA_021605095.1. Lineage (NCBI taxonomy): Eukaryota > Metazoa > Arthropoda > Arachnida > Araneae > Araneidae > Caerostris > Caerostris extrusa. The sequence goes on along the minus strand of BPLR01014964.1, from coordinate 39,628 downwards.
AAGGATTGGATTGATATGGAACACTAATTTTTGAATATTCAAAAATTTGTAGGACGGAAAGATTTACATAATTAAAATATGTTAGAAAAAAAAAAAAATAATACTTGTAAAATATAAATATCTCAGAAATATTTTTTTTTCTAATGCAGCTGGCAAACACTTGGTCTTGGATGCCTTAAGGCAGCACTGCACAGACGTTACTCACTTTGCATTACCCAGGTGGCGCGTGTAACTTGAAGATAAGCCATGGACGCGGAGAAACAATGTCCCCGCAACGCTCTACGATCCTATTAGACCGGGACCTACGATTTGAAGTGGATTCCGAACCACTACAAACATCCATGGCACCGCCGGGACTCGAACCCGAAACCTGTGGTACCGAGCGCCAAAGCGCTAACTCAGGCCATTCAGTCCCCTCTGAAATATTTTATATAAAATATTTCAAATTATAAATCATGGTAAATCAACATCTAATTGAATACAAAATCTCAAATTGGTAATGAATGATTGGAATGGATATGGAACACCGATTTTGAATATTCAAAGAATTTGTAAGACGGAAAGATTCACATATTAAAACCTGTTAGAAACAAAAAAAAAAAAAAGAATTTCACTTGGTGGAAATAAATTTTAGGAAAATAAACTTTATATAATATAGTATACTTATGTATAATTATTATAGATTGTTTTTAATCAACAATGTACTTAATGAATATATGATTCTATATTACTTAGCACCTAACCTAATTAATATGTGTGATTGATACACACATATTATTTAACAATGACATTTGTTGGATTATCACAAAATAATTGCTTTGTTGATTAAGATTTCGTGTATTTGCATATATACATGGAGAATATAATTAAAGTCCCACTTTTAAAATGCTGTAAAAGAAAAGAACCACACGTCACAGTGAGTTCAAATTTGCACTGAAGATACTTGAAGAAGGGGGAAAAAGACGGTACGACATCAAAAAAAGAAGTTCCGAAGTGTATTTATAAATGGCGCTGTAAGTGGCATAAAGAAAGTGAATTCGACTGCCAGTGATATTTTGAATCGAAATTGCAACGTACTTGGCATGAGTTGCACATTAAACCACCTGTAGTGTTCAATGTGCTTGATTGTTCTGTTTTTTGACGGAAAAAAATGACTTCCAAGTCATTCAATAGTTGTGACACTGTTAGTGAAAAGCCCATCCACCACGGCGAGGTCATACCAAATTGGATGGGAAAATCTGTGGAACTTTTTGGCTTTTTTTTTTTTTTTATGCCATACCGTTTCTTCCTTCTTCAAATATCTTTAGTTGAAATTTGAATTTGAACTATTGAATTCATTGTGGCGAGTGGTTCTTTTTTTATAACATTTTTAAAGTGGGACTTGCATTTGGGCGTAGATGTTATTGCCTAACAAAAATTTCTATAATGTGATTAAGTTAGTTATTTAGTTAGTTAATGTGATTAAGTAAGTTATTATTTGTAATAAAACTAATAAATTTTTATATAAAATAAGTAAATAGATAAGCTGGCTAATCTAAACTTTATAAATAATTCATCATCAATAGCACGACAGCCCAGAGTGGGCCAATGTTTTCCTTTGGGTGACAGTGGTCCTCCAATTCTTAACCTCTAGTACAGCAAAATCTTTTCAACTGCGTCTATCCATCGCAACTTGGGTCGTCCTCTTCATCTTTTCCCTGTGGCTTTGCCAAAACGAGCCTTTTTACATTATTTAAATCATTCATTCTAAATATATGATCAGCCCAGTTAATCTATTGATTTTTATTATAAAATAATCATAATACGGAATATAACCATTTATTTGTGAAATAATATATAATCAATTGATTTTCTTAATCTTAATAAAATGGTTATTTATATGAAATGTAATTATTTATCTAGAAATAATATGTAAATAACCAAAACTTTACCAAATGATTTTTATTTATCTTGATATAAAATGCTATTTTAGAAATAATGAGTAAAAAGTTTATTTCGCTAATGTATAGAACATTAACAAAATGCTATCTCGAAAAAATACGTAAATATAGGTTTTTGGTAACAGAAATTTATAAATAAGATAAGAATCTTTTAGGATAAAAATACAGTCTACCTTTGTAGTAGGTGTAGTACAATACAGAAGTCAAAATTACCTTTGTAGTCAACCTTTTTGTACCTACCGCCCACTTTTGTATCTCTGTTAGTAGCAAAAGTTTCTAACCACCCACAGTTTATGGTGAATTATAAAGTAGGGAAGTAACTTTATAAAATTTATAAAGCAGAGTTACAGCAAGTTAAAGAACATAATAATTGTTTTCATTAAATTTGTCAGAACAAATATTTTAAAACAACTTACTGTAGTTAAATCTATTTTTTACTTATACTTTGCATGCATACAAATATGAAGTCTGATGGAGTTAAATTTAATTAATTAAATTAATAATGAGATGCCTGATTCTGATGTTGGGAATCTAAATATTGAATATCTGGTCAATTTTTGTGAGGAACAAAAAAAGGTCTCCTCTTTTGGAAATATTCAAGCAGTTTCTTTCTTTGGTTATAAAATCATTAATAGCAATAAAAATTGATTCTACAAGTTATGAAGTTGGTAAAGGTGTCAATAAAATAAATATCATTTTCCGCATATTTGGATTTTCAAGTACTATTTAAAAATTCCTATTTCATTATTTAAAAAAATTAATTAAATTTAATAGAAAAGATATTACTTTAGTAATTAGCAAAAAATCCTTACCGCCCACTATAAAGATGGAACTACCACTAGTAGGCGGTAGGGACCAGGGTTGACTACTACTACTACTGCTTTAAATTATTAATCGTTGAGTTAAATTAATTTCAGAGTGGAATTTTTAAAACTTCTTTTCTGCTAATATATAGAGAAATAATATAGAAATATATCAAAATTGTAAATAAATATAATAAATTTATAATACTTAAGAAATTTTAAAACATTTTATAATTAATAATTAATAAATCTGATTCATTAATTGAATAAATTTATTCATGAACTGAATGCATATACATTGGGATTACAATTAAAGTCCCACTTAAAAATTATCCGTATAAAAAGAACCACTCGTCACAATCAGTTCAAATCTGAACTTGAAGAAGGCGGAAACCATACAGCATCAAAAACAGTACCAAAGTGTAATAATAGATGGCGCTATAAGCAGCATAATGAAAGTGAATTCGGCTGCCAGTAATATTTTGAATCAAAATTACAATGCATTTGGCATGAGTTGCACATTAAACCAACTATAGTGTTCAATGTGCTTGATTGTTTCGGTTTTTGACGGAAAAAAAGGACTTCCAACAGCTATGACATTGTTAGTGGAAAGCCCATCCACCACGACAAGGTCATACCAAACTGGATGGGAAAAATCGTTGAACTTTTTTGGAACTTTGTTTTGATACCTTACCGTTTCTTGAAAGTTGGAATTTTTTTATCTACAAGGTGTTTATAATTAATGTAGTAAAGTATTAAATAATTAATAATGTTTCGTAAATGTATTAATATTTTTCTTATTTTAAAAATTAAATATGCTGTTATTTATTTTAGTTTGTAATTTTACATCAATAGTTTAATCTCAAAATAATTTTCTTCCTACATTTACATAATTATATTGCAGGTCATTTTTACATTAGTAAAATTTAGAATATTACATACATATTAATTTAAATATATTATTTTTTTCCCAAACTTTAATATTTAGCATTACAACAATATATTGAAATCGTTCTTTTAATAAAGCCTAACGACATAATTTGATTAAACACCCTTTTTTAATAAAATTCTCATTCTACAGTTAATTTCATTTCATTTCATTAATTCTGGGGAATTTAATTTAATAATAAGTTCTTACGAAAAATTCCTTTTACCACAAAAAATAAAGCTCTTTTAAAAAATCTATTCTATTCATTTTTTTTTTTTTTGAAATATTCGTGTGGATAAAGTAAGGTTTTATATATCCCTTAAGATTAATGAGAAAATTGTAGAGTCTTATTTAAAAAAAAATTTTATGGTTCCAAAAGAATCTCCACCATAAGAAATATAAAATTGATTGTCTAGAGACATTGATATTCTTTTGTATTACAATCGAATAACTGGTTTTTAAGAAATGTTCAAGAAACCTTTTTGTTGACTATCATTTCTTACTGTTATACTTTTTTGTAAAGTCATATGAAAAAAAATGAACCATTTTTAACCAACTTGTGTTGTAAAACCGTAGAGTTTAAAGAACGCGGTATTTTAGAAACATTACTTTTTTTTTACTTTGAAATAGTTAAAATGCAATAATTTATTGACAGTAAAATTTTTATATAATTAGTGCGCATTTGTTCATTTTTATGATTGAAAAAATAATATCATAAGAGTAATATTGTAAATAAGGGCCTGAATGGCCGAATGGCTAGCGCTCGGTACCACAGGTTTCGGGTTCGAGTCCCGGTGGTGCCATGAATGTGTGTAGTGGTTCGGAATCCACTTTAAACCATAGGTCCCGGTCTAAAAGGATCGTAGAGCGTTGCAGAGGAATTGCTACTCCGCGTCCGTGCTTGTCTTCAAGTTACACGCGCCCCTGAGTAATGCAAAGTGAGTAACGTCTGTGCAGCGCTTGCCTTATGGCATCCAAGACGTCCATGTCTGTTTGCCAGCTGCATTGGAAAAAAAATATTGTAAATAAAAATGGTGATTTATGAATTTTCTATTAAAACAGTTATTATTCTTATTCAATTTAGATTTGTAAAAAATATTTTTAATGATTTTAAATATGTTAATTCCTATTTGTAGTATGCAAGATGGGCACCCAGATTATAACTGGGTATGGTTGTATTGAGCTTTGGTAATACAAGCTTTAGGTTCGAATCTTGGCGGTGGCATGGATATTTGTGAGTGGTTCGGAATCCTGGTATAATTATTCTAAAATGTGCACAAAAGGACCGTAGAGCAACAAGACAAATCTCCAGGGGAGAATCTATAGGCCAATTATTACGCATGGTTGGGCTAAATATATTTCCTCTAGGGATGAAAGATTATAAACTAAATGTTTCTCAGCGGGAGCGCAAGTTGCACCGTATTTCTTCTCGGGTGAGAGTCTCGAGACCGACTGACCAGTTCTTCTGAATGCTACGGGTAGGGGAGGGGGAAGTACAATTACCGTTTTCATTTTGTAAAACAGAAGAAATTTCATAAAAAATAAACTTAACCTTTTATAAATTAGCAAATAAAATAAGGTTAAACAATTTCAAAAATGTTAACACAAATTGGGCATTCATAGATGGTTAAATTATAGTTAAATTATGTTGGGAATATAATTTTAAAAGACGCACAAGTGCAGTTCGAAACAAATATAACTTTTCGAAAAACAAATATTAGGTTTTTTTTTTTTTTTTTAAATTTTCATTTCTTTTCGAAGATTGATGAAGTCGGTCTTCCAGTTTTATTACAAGGTGAAATATCACAAACACAAACTTTGATGAAAAATATTTAACTGTTGTATATGAAATTAGTTTACTATAAATAAAGAAGGGAGATTTACAAGGAAATTCTGAAATTTATATTCTTAGTTGGCCCGTGCATGTTGCAACTAACAGGGCTAAAGTACAGGATGTTCATAAATTGTTTTGATAATATCCATTAAGACGAATAATACACAGTCAGGTCATATAAATGTGACGACCACCAAATTTCAACGTCAACGTGAAATAATCAATCACAAAAGGCAGGTCGCAGCACATTGCAGTGGAGTGTATATAAAGGATGTCCTAGGGCATCGGAAAGCATTTCAATCGTTGGAGTAATGCAGAAACATAAATTATATTTATATTCATAAATATACAGAGACGCAAATTTGACAGGTGGTCACACTAATGTGACTGGACTATGTATTTAATATGGAGCTGAAAATTAATTTGTACAAGCTAGTCGCCTGAGTTAAACTTTCTAAGGTAATAATAAAGAAAATGTGTCGTATCATGAGATGATGTATTTCAATAAGAATATGACTGAAATTAAATGCTCAAAAGCGACATTCAAGGATATCGTTGCACAATTCGAGAGTGACGCTCCTGTTAAGGATTCTTTGTGTCGTGTTTAGCCTGCCCACTGAAAAAAAATTCTTATGACGAGATCTACCTTGTGGCCCACAAAAATCATCGAAAATAATGTTATGTACCATAATAATAATGTGAAGCAAGGAGAATTTGTTACTTAAAAAACAATCCCTTTTTTATTAGCTAGTTTTCTATTGAACCTCTAGAGATGTGCTACTTTTTCTACTTGAAAGTATTAGCTCCAGAAGCGATGATTTGTACTTGTTGGACCTGTTTTGAAGTCACTCTTTTTCATGATCAGAATGAAATTCGTTCCAGGTTCCGTAAAAAACATTGTTTATCTTGATGGGTACTAAGAAACTTTTTTCTTTTGTCAGAACAATTTATATAAGTCTAATGTTGTAACGCCTCGACCTATACTAGAACTATAACGGTTTCAAGAAGAGGGTCACTTTTACAGGTTCTTTACTTTTTTTACGTTAGACTTTTATAGCCCACAGGTTCAGAACACTTTAATTTTTATTTCAATCCATTATTATATATACGGAACTCTGAGTTTATATAAATTATTAATTACAAAATAAATGAAAATTAAAAGTTTAATTTTGATTCACAAGTGCAGTTCACTCCAAGGACTAGTTCTCGAGTCCACGACAAATTTGAAGCACGTGGTCTGCCGTAGACCTTAATTACCAGACGGCGTGATACATGGAACCAGAGAGATAATTTGGAACTCATTTTGAAAACGGGCGTAAACTTCCGCCCATTCAATCACTTTAGAAAAAAAAATCAACACCCCTTTTAAGACAATCCATCAAGACGAAGAAGGGTCAGATTCCCTCACTCCTCAGTTCGGTGGTCTATCACCAATCACGATGGAACAACTCATGGTATAGTTCATATTCAATCTGTAAAGGTCGCACAGACAATCGCTAATTTCAAGAGTCTCATTATCCATGACACTAAATATCTGCAATCAGATTTGAGTGAGAGAATTATTTATTCTTTGAAAAGTGCATAATAATAACCTATCTCCTGGGACAGAAAGTTACAATACTTTACCTGCCACTAAAAGTGCTCACTTAGATAAAGCAAAAATGCTTTTTGACAACCTCTCGTTCAAATATTAAAAATTCTGACTTTTATTTTACTTTTCTTTTATAATACATCGTTATTTCGACAAACCGTTTCTGAATTTTCAAAATTAAATAAGATTTATTTTAATATATTCAAAACAAATTATTAAATTAACAAATGCAATCTTGTTTTTAAAGTAATCGACCCACTTTCTAGAGGGAAACCCAAGAATAGCTATTATAAAGTCTCCTCCACAATTTATCGCAAATCTATATTTGGATACATTGAGATGTCGTCTCGAAGTGATTTTAATATGCAAAATGCGCATCAAGTCGTAAAAGCATCTCTGGTTGGTAATACATGCCTCCGCACTTTCTTTGAAGTCATGCAAATTTATTGAGTGCATCTTAGGCTTTGCATCTGAGGAATTCATTTCACAGGATCAGATGGCCCATCAATAGTTCAATGCGAACTAATGCAGAACAGCATATGTTCGATTCGAACAGATTTAAGCTTAAGTGTAAATTCCGAAGAAGTTTCTCAAGTACATCAAAGATCTTCTAATAACGTTTTGATTGCCATAATAATATAGATAAAGATTATGCATAAACATAATATAAAAGATACTGATAATGGAATAATTTTATTAGTATTGATTAATGGTTGATAAAAATTTCAAAATATATTTGGTTAAAGATTTTTATATAGATGTGGGGCCTAGTAGCCAAGTGGCTAGCTCTTTGGAATTTGGTACGATAGGCTTCTGGTTCGAATCCTGGTGGGGGCATAGATGTTTGGAGTGACTTGGAATCTACGTTAAACTGTAGATCCCGGTCTAATGAGCCAAAAGTGTGCACAAAAGGACAGAGAAGAACGACTCCATAAATGATGATGATTTTATGAGTTTTCTAACAACAGCAATTATCCAAAACAGCAATTATCAAATTGTTTCGATCTGTGAAGGTCGAACAGACAATATCTAATTTCATATGTCTCATTATCCACGACACTGTTGATCTATCACATCTCAGTAACAGGTTGTTCTCATGAATAAAAGCACTAATTTCATGTAATATAACTATCCACATCATTGCTTATCTGCTGTCAAATGTGAGGTGATAGGTTGTTATTATGCACTTGTCAAATAATTTATATTCCTCTCTTCTGGGAAAAAGCCACAACTCTTCTCGTGGGATAAAACGCTACAATACCCTACCTGCCACTAAAAGTGCTTACTTGGAACTACTGTAGATAAGACAAAAGTTAACTTAGCAAACATCTCATTCCAATGTTACTATAAAAAACTCTTTTTTACTTTTTCTTTCATACTAGTTCGACTTTTTGGTATACCTTTACTGAATTTTCAAAATTTATAAATGTATATTTTAATATATTCAAAACAAATTATTAAATTAACAAATGCAATCTTGCTTTTAAAGTATTCGAATCACTTTCTAGAGAGGAAACCCAAAAATAATTACTATAAAGTCTCCTCGAACAATTTATTGCAAATCTATATTTGGATACATTGAGTTGTCTCGAAGTGATTTTAATATGCAAAATGCGCATCGAGTCGTAAAAGCATCTCTGGCTGTAATACACGCCTCCGCAGTTTCTTTGAAGTCATGCAAATTTATTGAGTGCATCTTGAGGCTTTGCATCTGCGGAATACATTTCACGGGATCAGATGGCTCATCAATAGTTCAATGCCAGCTAATTCAGAACAGCACGTTTGATTCGAACAGATTTAAGCTTAAGCTGGAATGCCGAAGTACATCAAAGATCTTGCAATATCGTTTTGATCACCATAATAATATAGATAAGAATTATGTACATAATCATAATATAAATGCTACTCGTAATTTAATACTTTATTAGTATTGATTAATGGTAGCTAAAAAATTCAAGACCTATTTGGTTAAAGATCATATATAGATGGGCGTACTGGTGGCCAAGTGGCTAGCGCTCTAAAAAATTGGTACCACAGGTTGGTTTGTATTCTGGCGGTGGTATGGATGTTAGGGATTCGGAATCCACTTTAAATTATACGTACAAGGTCTCATATGACTGTAGAGCGTCACAGAAACCAGTCAGACTTTTCACCCACATCATTCCCAAACTGTATATGTGCAACTCAGCTCTAGGCACTGTGGTGTCGTATGGTGGTAGAGGTAGGGAATCTACATTAAATCGTAGAACGACAAACCAAACCTTATATAAATGCAACTAAAATTAAATACAAAGATAATAAAGCAATAATGTTATTTTAACACGAATTTTGTTTTTACATGAGTGAAATAAATACAGCTAAAAAGCTCCAAAACATTTTCCATTTGCTACATTGAAATATTTATAATATTCAAAACTTTTGTTGTTTAGAATTATTTTAAACATTCTTAGCATCTGAATTTCATGTCCTTATTTGTTTCATATTCTAATAATATTTTCAAACCTATAAGCAGGAAGTCGAAAAAATATTTATGATTGTAAGATACATATTGCAGTTTCATAGAAATCGTTATAATATAAAGTCTGTCATTATAAATTGCATTCAAAATTTCTAAGACTTTAAATATGTTTTTAAATCTTTTTAGACTTTATATAAATTTATATTTAGAAAAGGAAAAAAATAAACATAATCGTAATGTGATAATTCGTAAAAAGAATTTCCATCAAGGAAAAAAACGACTTTAACATAATACTGCATAGAATAATATTTGTAAATTTTTAATGCTATGTTAACATATAATTATAATGATAATATTTACGTCTTTTAGCATGCCATTAAAGCAATTTTTTTAATCCGAATATTAGTTAATTCCATTAGTTCGAGAAATGAAGAAATTATAAACGATAAATTTCTTTTGTAAATTAATCATATAAAAATAGTCATTTGAATGAATTACAATTTGAACATATTTTATGAAGCACGCATTAATCAGCATAATGATATTTAAATGTTCATCATATTTAACGTTTTTAAGAATATAATGTTTTAAAATTTAATATTAAAGATTATTTTGTTATTTTACTGAACAAGAACAAAATAATCTTTAATATTAAATTTTAGTAAATTATTGTGACTACACTGTTCATCAAAGTTAAAAGAATTTGCAACTGCGAAGTTTCTCAAAAGTACTAAGCGAATAATGAAGATTTTTAATACCCAAGCGTTTACGTTCGTGTAGGTAGTGTAGTTAAATTTTGTTGGTTTGTCGCTTTACTGACTTTCCGCATTGTAGCAACTAGAGAAACTGGGTCTATTTAAAGGTCGTCAATAGCTATGATGGCCAATGACAATTGATATTTGCCCATTACGCGAGATGTAACAGATTGGTTTGGTTTGTCACTCTACGGTCATCTTGCGCACACTTTGGACTAATTAGACAGGGGCCTACAGTTTAACGTGGATTCCGAACCACTCACAAACATCAATGCCACTGCCAGGATTCGAGCCTGGAGCCTTTGTTGGCAAAGGCCAAAGCGCTAGCCAATTGGCCATCAGGTCGCAGTTGTAACAGAAGTTCATTAGCTTCACGGTTCTCTCACAATCTATCACCCTCATGCGACCACAGACACTCAAGTTTGTGGACACAGAAACCCATGTTTTCGGAAGACTACTAAAGACATGTTAGATTGCTTGAAGTCAGTCACCTGTTTGATTTTTACATGAGTGTTGATGGTAATGATTTTATTTCAATGGACGACAACACACATCTATATTGGGATCATCTGGTCATTTAATACATGGAAAATGATGGTCATTAGAATAATTAGGCGGATAACTAGATCTAAACCTTATATAGTCTATTTGGTGTGACATATGGATGGCAATTATGAATCAGGTACCACTTTCCGGAACTATTCAATGACTGAAAAGAATGTTCCTTAAGAAGTGGAAGTGATTACCATTGGAATTCCTAAATTGATTAATTTACAATACGAATGCGCAAAACTATGTAACATCTGGTGCTAGAAAGTCTTGCAATTCTTGTAGTAATATTTTTGTTTGTATAGGAAAACAATCCGTCATTACGAAGTCAATATATTTGTTAGTGATTTTATTTCAATGGACGACAGCACGCATTTATATAAAAATCATCGTCGGCTAATATAAAATGTCATCAGTAAGAATAATCAGCTTGATAACCAGATCTAAACCTTATATAGTCTGTTTGGTGCGATCTATGAAGGGATATTATGAATCACTACCATCTATCAGAACTATCCAACTTCTGACAACAATATTTCTTAAGTAGTCGGACTGATTGCCATCGGAACATTTAAACTACCATATATACAATACGAATTCAATAACTACACAGTCCAGTCACATTAATGTGACCACCTCTCAAAAGCCAGAAAACGAAAGACGGCCAGCGGACAAAACAACAACGATTAGCGGAAAGCAGCGATTGAAATGCTTTTTCGATGCCCTAGGACATTATTTATGTATCCTCCACTGCAATGTGCTGCCACCTGCCTTTTGAGATTGGTTATTTCACGTTGACTTCGAAAGTAGGTGGTGGTCACATTAATGTGACTGGACTCTGTATATGATTTTAAAGGACAATATACCATTCTATTAACCCATAATTGTGTTTGATTGTTTTATAACATTTGGAGCTAAAAATTCTTGCATTTCTTATAGGGATATTTTCATGTCGTATAGGGAAACCAGGGGCCTGATGGCCGAGTGACTAGCGCTATGCCACAGGTTTCGGGTTCGAGGCCCACCAAGGCCATGAATGATAGTAGGGGTTCGGTATCTGCTATCGGTCTAATATGGCTGGTGGGCGTAAAGCTGACAAACCTATCTCCGTAATAAATTAAAACATCTCGTCTAAGAATTTGCCAGTAGGCAGACGGGCTTTGCCCCCTATGGGGCTGTTGCGCCAGTGAAGAAGATAGGGAAACAGTCCGCAAAACACCCACTACGAAATTAATTGTATTTGTCAATACGAGACTAAAATGCACGCTATAATAACCTTAACGGAATCCTCGCGTTAATGAATTCAGTGTCTGCAGTTGTCACCCTCGGGGCTTACTTAATGTTTTTGTTCTAACGCAGCTGGCAATAGAGACAGTTAACAATGCATCCCTTTCTTATGGCATAAAGATTGTTACTCATTTAGCACTACCCAGAGGGGCCCGAGTAGCTTGAAGATATGTTACGGACGCGAGTAACACTACCCCCACAACGGTCATGGTACCTAATCTACTTACGCACATTACTACTAAGCCGCCAGTGGGTGTTTCTAAAACTTGTATCAACATTTTAATGGAATTATCATCAGTTGTTTATAAGCATCAATCTTTTTCATTGCAGACTATGATTTAATATTTTTCGAAAATAATTTGTATCTGTATACATAACATTAACATTATTTGTTTTACAATTCAAAATTATAAATTATATCCATTCTATTTAAAAACACTTATATTATTCTTATATAATATTAAAGTCTTACGCGATCACGCTAAGACGATTTGTATTCTAAATAAAAAAGGGTTTTATTTAAAAAGACAATTTTTTTTCACGTCTCAAAATTATACCTCATCTTTCATTTAAAAAAGTTGTATGAATCTTTATTTTTTTCTGAGTACATTATGATTCTCTTAATAATTAAAAAAAAATCTACACCCACTTTTTTTCATGTTTAGTGATAAGAATACAAAGCAAGATTAATATTGCATAAATTAGTTCACTTTCTGCATACATTTTTAAGCTTTATAAAGGCTTAAACTATTTCCATATTAATATTTTCTTTTAAACATTTAAGTTCTTATAGATTAAAGACGCGTGTTAAACATTAATAAAATTGCATTCAATTTTATTAGTCAATCCTTAAGCGGATAGAAATATTTTATAACGGTAGTTTATAGAAAACAGGAAGTTGGAAATTAATTCAAAATCAATTATTTGGGAGAGTTTGAATTAAAAATATAAAGTGTAGATTTAGTTTCTTAATCACAATATCATTCAAATCAATGATCTATAGTAATTTAAATAATGCCTAAATGCTGTTTCTTATCTCACTTGGTAGACAACAACATCAAGACAAGGTCCAGAACCTATGTGGTACTACTGTAGATAGAAGTCTGACTTGACTCCGTGACGCTGTCTTTTTACGGAGAGGAGTTGTCCACTCTACGCCCAACAGATACATTGACCACTACTAAAAAAAAAAAAACACATCACTGTGCCTAGAAATGAGTAGGCCCTATTTGCAGTTTGGAAATGATGCGAGCAAGAAGGTTGATTGGGCTCTGTGACGCTCTACGGTCATATAAGACCCCGTGACCTACGGTCTAAGTGGATTCGAACCACTACAAACATCTATGGCACCTCCGGGACTCTAACCCTAACTTGTGGCACAAGCGCCAGGGCTAGTCACTCTGCCATTCAGGCCTTTGCATAAATGTATTAATAAAAAACGAATAAATTTATTTATTTTATTTTATTTAAATATTATTTTTTCAGTTATTTTTCAAAATATAAATATTTTCGTGGTTTCCATATTTTTTTAAATTCTACGTATATTTTGAATTTAAGTGTTTTGTTTAATTCATTATTGCAAATTATTTTATCTACATTTTTTTTTGTTTCAGAAATCTGCAGCCGATATTTTGGAAATAAATTCCACTAAATTTCCAAAAATGCGTGTCCCTGAATTGCACATTCTTCAATCAGTACTAGAAGAAGTTATCTAGAGATCCACCAGCAACACACCATGCCCAGCTTCATGTTTCCTGTGAATGGTACTGAATTCAACTTCCCTTTCAACTTCAGCTTCGCAGGCCCTTGACGTGCTGGAGGAACACTTTGCAAATGACAAGATCTTCGGTTCATACACGGAAACCATCATTGTCACCTGCTACGCCATACTCATGGTGATGGGCTTGTGCTGCAACTTGTTGGTGTGCAGCGTCATCCTTTCCAATATCAAAATAAGGTAATCTATACTAATATTGTGCATAACCAGCTATTTTAACTTATATTTTTCAAAACAAATAAGTCTATAATCAACAATCAACACAAATATCTATAATATCTGTTTATTTTTCTATTTGTTCATTGTTAGTATCTTCATATATTTCATTTTGGAACCATACTTCCTTCTACGTATTGGCGAGAGCGCCTCTTGTGGCGTTCAGGAGAAATAGTCAGTTGTCCTACAGACTATCACCCAGAGTGGAAGTATATTTTTGAGGATCCCGCATACCTGAGTATCAGGTTTTCTGCTTAGAAGTAGAATCATTCCACGAATCTATAATGTCTTGTCTATCTTGAATCTATACGTCTTTAAACTTGTTAAATATTGTCTGTCTTTAATACGTGTACGTGTTGTGTTGTACGTGTGTAAATATAGCTGTTAGTTCTCTGTGTCTCAAGTTTCAACCCAATCCTACCCAGTTGCAAACAGCTGCACACTACAAATTTTATTTAGCTTAATGTAATAGCAGTTTAATGTGTTTATATAAAAAAATGTGTTTAAATATAACCTACTTTAAATACATAAGCATAACATCGACGAAGAATATATAGGGAGATAACGACATAAGTAGATATAGAAATGTTGAAATTATTCTCTTTTCTATAAAACTTTTCTAATTTGTTCTGAAAACGAAGGTTTTTAAAAATTCATTTCTCTTAAAAAAATAATGAACTCAATATGATTATCTATGATAGCTAATTTCTTACTCGGGTCTACACAATATACAGTTATTTGTTTGAAGATGTTAAAGGTAAAATCATTGAATAGGGATCGTTTGGATTCGGCGTCAAAACTCTTTTTCGCCAAAGTGCGCCAAGTATCAAGTTGCGATTACAAGCAGTCCACGGGACCCGGGTTACCCCAATTGGCGACTTAACTCCATAAAAAAAATGACACCACAAAAAATCGCCAAATACCAACGCCCGCCCTATTTTACGATTTGGCCGATACTAATTCTCAAAAAAGCGTGAAATATTTATTTTATAGGGTAAAGATTTTCTGAATCTATTTTCAAAAAATAACATTAAATTAAAATAAAAAAATTCAATTGAATGGGCCCAATGTACTGATTAGCCATGAAATTTCGAGTTTAATGTAAGAACAAAAAAGCAAAACAACTATCTTCAAAAATAAAAAATTTTTTTTTTATATTACTTTTATATTTATTTTTTAAGTCAATTTCTACTTTTTTTCCCACTATATTGCAGAAAGTACTTTATAAATAATTTTCATTCATTTTTTTTAAGTTTATCTGGGGCCATCTATTGGTAGATTTATGCAACTTAAATCTAAAAAAAAAAGCTGAAAATTGATTAATTAAATTTAATTACTGAATTAATATTTGAGAAAACACTATTAAATTCAATGTCATCCACTACAAGTTAAAAAAATGTATTTGAACTTGTGTGGATGAATAAAAATATTTTATGAGCGATTGAAAATTTGAACAAGATATATATAGGGAGAGTGTGAGCTAATAGAAGGAATTGAATAACTATCGAACTGCAAACGATTTTCTTTCCTTTCCCCCTTTTTTTTTTTTTTGAATAAAATTGTTTTTGCTTTCACCAGATGATATTTTAAAGTATTTTTACATTAATTTTTCTTCTAAATTATTTTTTTTTAAATTATTTAATAAACTCAATTATTTTGTAAATAAATTTATGTATAAAAAATGTCGTGCAAGAAATTTAAAAACAAAATATCAACAGTCGAAAAACCCTGCTCCTAAAAACAATACCCAAATTTTGTGCGTAAAGATTAAAAAAGATACAGAAATTTTTTTTATAGGCACAAGTTATAACTATCCCAATTTTTAAATAATTACTATATAAATTATTTCCAAATTGTTTGCAAAAACCACATTCGTTCACATTTTAATGCATTAAAATTAGTTAAAATTATTTTACAATACAATAAGAGGCTAAGAAGCAATGGTTCAAACATGTATATAAATAAATTTGTAATTTTACATCGTTTTGAAAAGTTAAGTAAGCTTTGACTTTCTAATATTAAAGACTAAATTATTTTGGGGGGCTAAAATTCAATATTCATTTGCTAGTAATCGTTTTCAAAGCGCGTTTCGTCTGAATGCAAGTAAAAAAAAAAAATAAAAAAATAAATAAATAAAAAGCTAATATCCTCAAAAAAACATTTGTTTTAAAAAAATTGAACAGAATATTCATTTGATATTCATATATAAAAAATCTTTTTTTCTTGCTGGGGTTGGCAGGTTAAAGATGTATATTTTTTTCTCTTTAATATAATAATTATTAACAATATTAAAGAGAAAAAAATTTTCAAAAATGATTAAAAATCAATATTAAAATATTTTTAATTAATAATAATTAAGAAGACAATTATCAAAAATAATTAAAACTAATAATTAATTCAAAATTATAAAAAAAATAAGAATTATTGTTATTAATTAAAAAATACTTTAATAAAGTAAAAAAAAATATCAAATATAAAATATCAAAAAATATTAAAACTAATAATTAATTCTTATTATTCATTATTTAAAATATTAAAGAAAAAAAAATTAAAAATAAGTATTAGTTAAATTATAAATTAAAAATTATTGCAAAAATTTTAATATTAAATTTAATTAATGTTTATTTTTAATATTTTTCTCTTTTAATATTAAAACACTTTTAATAATCTTTAAATAAAATTTAATTAATTTTAATAATTTTTACTGTTTAATATTATATTTAATATTAAATATTTTCTTCTAAATATATTTTATTTGTTAAAAATATATCTCTCAATATATATCTAAACGAAAATTCTATGTTTGGAAAACAGAAAAAATTGCTTTAAAAGGTTAGATGAATCAATATAGAAAAATTGATATTTCTTTTTTTTTTTAAAAACTAGATCAAAACCAAATCCTTTGAAGCTCTTTATGAACTTTTTTTCTTTGAGTCAAAACACCAAAAACTATTTGGTCATGTATAAAAAAAATTAATAGATAGATAAAAACCCTAAAGAGGTTCTATGTTATTTTTCGGATTTTCTGAAAGATATTTCATTTCAAATTGGTCCCATATAGCTTACAAATAAATTCTGTACAAGTCTTGAAAAGCCAGCATGTGTATTTTATAATTATAATTTAAGCCTCTAAAATGCCCCTTTACTGTATTAGAAAATAAATTTTTTGTAAAATGCCATTATCATAATTTAAATTAGATAAATTAAAATGTGCCATTATCATAAACTCAAGTAAGTAATTTCTCCTTTAAATTAGGTGCCTCAATATTAAAATGATTTATTTATTCAACTAGCACTGCCATGCGTAGTTGTTCATCATTTATTTTTAATAAATTAAGAATTTCGATTAAATATAATCAATACAAGTATAGATTTTTTCTGAAATTATGAAAAGATATTAATAAATTACTCAATCGATTAAATATAATCTTTTTGAAATATATATATTATGAGATACACTTTTTAAATTGTATTATGAGATACACAAATTGTTGTTTAGATAAATGTCTAATTTTTAATGAACAATATCTGCCAAGAGAAAGTGATATATTGTTAACAAAACAAAGCCCAATTTATGATGAAATTTAACATTATCAAATGTGTTAAAATTTTGTTTTTATTCTGCCAAATTATATTGTTAATTACATTAGTATAAACGAAATTTAAATTATTTTATGAAAAAAATTTTTGTAATAATTTACATTTGCTATTTAAGCTAATTTTCATTTTTTTAATTTGTTTTTCAATGAAAAGGCTGTAATTTTTTCTATTATAATTTCGATTTCATTTAATTATTTACCATATTAATATAATGAGAATGGTTATAAAAAATTAAAAATATGAACAAAAATTAATCCAAAATTATATATTTAAAATATTTGAATACTGAGATCAATATATTAACACGACGCACCAAAATTTTTTATTTGTGTATTATAAATACGAATGTCTTGTAGCATTGAATTACATTAGCGGCTAATGTTTTAGTTACCTTATCAGATTGTAAAAGAAAAACACCATTAAAATATTACAGAATATTGCAATTAAAAAAATTGAAAATATCAAGGGATAAAATCAAATGTAGAAATATGTAAATACAGTTCAGAGTATGTATTGTGCCTACAATTTTGTAATTGATTTTTACGTGTTTTTTTAAACCAAAATCTACAATAATTGTAGTTTTTAAGCACTTTATCTAATAATAAAAAAAAAAAAATTCTAAAATAATAAAATTTAAAATACTTAAGTCGTAAATTTATTATGACATAATAATATCTGTGTTTACTATGTGTATCTTCTAAATTATAATTTAAAATATAAAAATAATAGATTACTAAAAGGAAACTTGAACCACAGACAATAAACCTGTATAAATAAATCGGAAAATAATAACACTCATAATACTTAAAAAGAAATTATCGATAATCGATATTTATGATTTATCTTCAGAAAACATTTAGAAGATTGGTTCCAATAGATTGAGTCGGAGAATGTACTTTGACACTTCTGGGAATCTTTTTTTCTATTTACCCTTTCTGTTTCTCTATGAGTGAGTTCGAAAGAGGTGTAAGCAAGTTCAAACTCCAAGCAAAGAAAACAGAACACTATTCCGTGGAGGCGGAGATTCAGGTTTTTTACTTCAGAAAGTAATTTCAGGAAGTGCTTTGAAAGGAACGAATGCATAAGTTTCGAATGCAGTTTTTTTCGAAATAAATTTTCACTTGAAAGAATTTTTTTTTTTCTGTATGTACGATGTTCTAAACACATTTAAAGACATTAAGTTTACTTTGAAGTTTCAATTGAACTAACAATCATAGATATTCTAAAGTCAAAGAGAGTGCCGGCAGTTATTTACCTTCTTTAGCATTTAAAAACTTTCAAATGAATAATGAATTTTGCATATATATTTATAGCATTATTTTTATTATATATTTATAAATTATTTTTTTGTTTGGAAAAAAATAATTTCATCACCTAAATAATAATATAGATGTTATTTTTTTTATGAAAAAGAAACAATAATTTCATAAATATGATACAAATAATAATACTTTATGTATTATTATTGATTATTATTTGTATCATATGTATGAAATTAATGTTTCCATAAAAATATTATATATAATTAAAAATTTATATATATATTATTTAATTATTAATATTATTTATTTAATATATATTTTATTAACTAAAAATAATTATGTATATAATTATTTTCAGTTACGTAAAAATTCAAATATTTATATATTAACTAAGCAATTTATTAAATCTAAATGTTAATTTTCTCATGTAATTTTTGCGCTAAATATTTCAATGTTGTTTCCCGCTTTAGTAATTTTACTAAAATGTACTAATTATTTGAATTATATGACAAAAAAATTGCATTCTAAAGGCTTTAACAGAAGGGCTTGTTTCATTATCATGAAGTTTGAAGTTAATCGTCGTTGCCACTCAAATAACTAATTTAGCGTTGTGCGCGCATCCCACATTTATCCTTCATAGTTCAGTTGTATGAAGTATATTATATCGCTTATTTTGCGGGATTATAAGAGGCAATCGGGTTTGAGGTTACCTATTGTGGGAATGACATGGTTAGTTTTCTTCACGTTTTAGGTAAAAAAATTAAGCCCGTGTGATATGACACACTGGAGAAAACTAAAGAATAAAAATTGATTCAAATAAATAGTCACCTTGTACAGAAAATTACTTATAATTCTATAAAATTTATTATTTCAATTTGCAATATACATTTCAGAGTAATAGTATTATGAATATCAGAGATATATACTTAAATTAATATGAATTTCAGCGATATATATTTTAATTATGTATCTGACATTCATATTAATTTATTATTATATACCTCTGATATTCATAATATTATTACTCTGAAATGTGCATTGTAAGACAAAAGGAATAATAAATTTCTAAATTATTGAAACACATTAAAATTGAAACCTCATATAAACTTTTTAATTATTTAATATTTTTTGGTAATATTATTCGTACTGTTATTACAGATAGAACATAATATTACAATGATATATATGATGTGATTAAATATTATTTTAAGTAATTATAGCCTTATAATAAGTTTTAATGTAAATTAGTGTTGCATAGAGTAACATTAAAGTTAACTAACATATTTCTTGGCAACGTGATGTGCCTATTTGTTTAAATCATAATTTTTTTTGGCATTAAGTTGGTATTGTTTGGTGAAAAAAATTATTTTGAATTACAAAGGCTGAAACAGTTTTTGTAGATGTTTTAATAAAACTGAGATTAATTATTTTAAATTTTCTTGCTGACTAAATACGTTTTTTTGGTAAAACTACTTTTTTAAAAAAATATTAGGAATGTACAAACTTTTTGCATATGATTATATCAAATTTTTAATTATTTCGTTTTTCGTTTTTATTTCGATTTTTATTTATTATATCAAATTTTATTTTCGTTTAATTTTTATTTTTCGTTTTCGTTCGTTTTTATTTCACAATTTGCTCTTAATTCAAAATAGAAAATTAAATATTTAAAAATTAAGTTTTACTGTCCTAAATTCTTTTCATGTAGATTTTTAAAGTTTTAAATATTTTTTATTAAAAAAGTATAAATGTTGCTAATTATAATTTATTTATATTTTTTGCAGATCTTCTAGGAATCTACTGGTAATCAACCTCAATATCTCCGACATCATACTGTGTGTATTTTGCATGCCCTTCACCTTGTTGGTGATCATACGACGAAGTTGGTTTCTGGGAGCTTTCCTCTGCAAGCTGGTTCTTTTCGTGCAGGCCTCGACCATCTTCGTGTCTACTGGCACGGTCCTTGCCATAGCTGTTGACCGATACAACACCATCGTCCACTTCAATCCTCAGCACCCAAAGGGGGCAAGAAAGAAAATGTTCATCAACGCACTCTTGATTTGAATAACATCATTCCTGCTGTCCATCCCCATCTGCATATTCAAGGCACAGTCGCGGTTGGACTGCCTGGATTGCACATATACTACAAATGCTTAGAGCTGTGGCCGAGTCCATTTATCAAGGGTATGTACACTGGGATGATCCTCGTGCTGCAATTCGCAATTCCCACCCTGGAACTCCTGATAACCCACATGGACATGCGATCTCACCTGAATGCCAGAATCTTCCGCACGGACAGTGTGCAAGACCAGAACAAAGGGATACCAGCAAAGCGAGGGCACTTCTGTCAACCATGAACGGTTGAAGAGAGATCTGAGACGCATCACCAGGGCCACCATGGTGTTGCTGAACATTTCCGTGGTGTTCACCATCAGCTGGTTGCCATGGAATGGCCTGAATCTTCTTGCCGAGTTCCATCCCAACATCATGAGTGCAAAGGCTCTGTATCTGGCCTTTGCCATCTGCCACATGGCGGCGATGTCTTCTTCTGTGACCAACCCCATTCTGTACGGGATGGCTCAACAGCAACATACGACGCGAGATGGTCCGAATGAGTTTGGTCATTGCCAAAGCGGGGTCGGCCCTGGTTTCAAACCGAAGCACCCAGAGTGACAACCAAGCCATGCAGCAGAATAACACTCTGATCCGGTCTTCTGGTGGAGATTATACTCTTAATAAGAGTAATAATAACCCTGAAAGTCATGTGTAATTAGTAACCTGGAAAGTTGCTTGCACAACAAGTAATGGAGAACTGATAGTATTTATTTGTACTTGCTGGCTTTGCTTATATTTACTCAATTTCAAAGCAAATTCTTAACCATTTATGCATGTATTATATTAATCAATATGTATTCATTGAAAAACATGACTTCAATACATTTAAACTATCTGTGGTATTTCCTAATGTATCTTTAGATTCCTTTACTTAAACACACATTGACTGCAGTTTTACAAAATAGACGAAAAAAAAATTCAATTTTTTTGGATTATTGAATTTTTAAGGTTTTTATTTAAGATTCTTCAATATTTTTACAGTTTGTTTATAAAATTATAAACCGAATTACTTTCTTTTAGTATTTGTGATAATAAAAAGTTTTTATAATGACGATATTTGTATTGTCTTCAGTATAATATGCATACGCACATTATTGCAAGTCAATGCAAAGCAACTTTCTGCAGCCAATTTACAACTTCGAAATAGATTATAGAGTGCAGTCAATGTGTTAAATTTCTTGAGATCGAGAGCTCATATTAAAATTTGCTATGGTATTAACAAAAGTTAACTATTGCATTTATGATAAGAAATATTCAAATGTATTTATATCAGTTTTAATTTCTTATTAAAATACTATTTACAAAATGTATCTATCAACAAATAGCGCTATGTTATACGTTAAGTTTATAATGATATATAATTTAAATTAGTTAATTATATCATATGCCTTAAGCTGATGATTCAACATGGTTATATGAACCATAATGCTTTCTAAGGATTTTATATGGCTTACTATATATTAATGAATATATATATTCATGACTGTATATATCGACATTCCTAAAGATGAAATTATAATAATTCATTATTAGTAGATAATACGATATTTAATACGTTTATCTGTATATCAAGATAATCTAAAAAGTTATTTAAAATTTTAAGTATTCAAATATTAATTTTTTTTTTCTGCATTTATAGATTTTATGGATGGTAAAATTTATTTTCTCAGTTGTATTTCCCAATGCAATGTTGTATTTCCCAAAATTAAAAAAAAACAAATTATTACAATTTGAATACTAATTAATTTAAATCTCATAATATAAAAAAAGATTAAAAACACTCAAATGGAATACATAAAGGTACGAATTTTGTTTATATTTGTTTGTTTTTGTTTACATTAATTAAATTTGCATCATAAATAAATGAAATATGTAAAAATATAAAAATCATTTGTAATTTATATGTATATTTTACATATTACTTAATATTAAAAATATGATTCATAATACTATTTAACTATCTATTCAAATTATAAATCTGATGCATATTGTTATCCAGAGTTTCTTTAAGGCCATTTTAATATCATGAACTTAATTTCTTTAAAATATTTTTTATTAAATGCTAATGTCAGTCAATTCACATATTTATCAAAAATAAAATATTTCACGTTTGTGTATATTTAGTTAAAATCAATTGTACTTTTATGAATTATTATATAATTAATTTAAAAGCAAGATTTTTAGATTGTTATAAAAACATAATTTTAAAATAACGAGTTAAATATTAAAAAAGTATTTAAAAATTTAAATTATTGATAAAATCTATGTATATATATCTTGATTAAATAATAATTTCAAAATAATTTTTGAAAATACAACATGTATTAGGTATTTGATTTGGAAGAATTTGCTAATTATCTTTTAAAACCTTTTTAAAAAATTTAAATTTAACCTTTTATTTTTTTTTTTAAATATCAATTAAATTGAAGAAAATGTAATAATAATATAAAGATAAAATTATGTACAAATAGCATATAGATATTCATTCACTTTTGCAAATAAGGATTTTGATTATTATACTACGCTAAGAATGATTGTTTTATTTTCTTGCTTGGCATCATTTTCAAATCGAATACTTTATTATGTTTGCTTCTGTTGTTACAGTCAAGCTGTACCAATTATACTAATAGCTAATTTAGCAGCCAAAGCAATTAGCTAAATTGGAGAATTTTGAAAAAGAGGATAAAAAAATCATTTTTTTTAGCTGTCTAATTGTTACAAAATTGTTTTAATATATTTATTTACTAATGAAATACAAAAAATTAAATTTCAAATCAATTAGGATTATACCACTAATTTAATAATCATAACAAAATTAAATATATATATATATATATTATAATTATAATCTCTTTATAATAATAATTATTGTAAAGAGTTGATATGAAAAATTAAAAGTTTATATAAAAACTAAAAATATTTTTTTTAGTTTATTTAAACAATTAGTGTATTAGTAACTCTTTACGTTTAATGCACTCATGTACTCTTTACAACATAATTTTATCTACAATAATTAGAAAAGTATCCAGAAGTATACATAGGTTATATGAAATTTAATTTTATTTTAACTGCATAGGTTGATCAATTATTAAAATAGCTAGAAAAAAGAGAATTCGATCCCAAAACTCATTTTGATTTAAGTTTCTTTCATAACATAAAAATAAAACAAAATATTAAATGTTATTGTAATTACTAAAAGCGAATGATAATAAAATTGTCTAAATGCCTATTTATTCAATATGACTGTCTTAATCCATCATTGTGTCTATTTAAATGTTTCTAAATAAAAAAAGCGAAACATAATTTCGTCTTTCTCATTTAATTGTAGTTATAGTCATATGAATTTAACTCCAATATACAAAGTTATAAAATTGGCAGTTTAACGAAAGAAATTCAAATATTAAAACAAAGTAATGTGTATAAATTCAGACAGTTGAAATTTACAATGATTGTAATAAATTCTTGTTATAATTCAATACTTTGATCTTACAAATAATTGTAAGTTCATGTTTTTAAGACAAATCCAATGTAATATTTATAATTTACATTATATTAAAATTGTTATTAATTAAAAATATCATGTAGTTTATAATATATAACAATATTGAAAAACAGTAAAATACATTTAATAACTATTACTCAATCTTCAAAGAAATATTTTAATTTTTGCCTTTATGAAAATGAAAAATAGATTAAAGAGCGCAGATACTACTTGATTTAAAATAGTTTATATATATATTTGTTAAAATATTGAGCTTGACATTATAATCACTTTTTAAATAATTTTTTGAATATTGAAATTGTTTAATTTTAGACAATATTTCATTAAAAAGTTTTTCAATTTTGACTTCAAAGCAGGAAGTAAATAATCATTTTGAAATAAATATCAATTTGCCTTCCACTTTTTTTTTTTTTTTTTGTCCTTTATAAAATCCAGTAGTCTTTTGATATAAATGATTAAGTTAAAAGTTATGAAATGCATATAAATTATTCCTTTGTCTGTTGCTGTATTTAAATTAGATAAATCTAGACATTTTAAACAAGATTTTATTTTGATTTTCATGACATACACTAAAATTGCTGATATTATTTATATGTGAAATAATTTTTGAAAGATGGCGTAATTAAAATTTCTTTCTAAACTTATATACGTACATTATAGACTTTTAATTTATTTTTGTCAATATGTAATCGTAAAAAAGAAAGCTCATGCTATTATTAAAAGTTTTGAATTACGTAACGAAACTACAATCGTGTAATATGAAATCTGAATGATTAAATTAAATTTTTCAATCATTTACATTTTGCTAAAAATAATTTATTGACTTAATAGTTATCCTTAACTATAAATAATTGCTTGGTTATAAGGTTTTAACTAAAATAGTTTCTAATTCAAATATTTAAATTTATAATATTTTCTTTAGTTTTTAATTTTGTTAAAAAATAATATAATTTGACAAAAAAAAATGAATAACTAAAAATAATACATATTTAAATTGTAATTTCAGTATGTAAATTTCTAATTTTAAATAAATCTGAAATGTATTACAATTTCAAATGAATTATTTAAGTTGAGCTAAAGATCAATGTTTGGTTATCATTAAACACTTTTGGAATTGGAATTTAGAAGACATGATTATCTTCTGTTACGCAGCAAATACAAAATTAAATTAACTGTGTCTCATACATTGTGTAATCCTATCTTTTTCATTCTTTATTCACTATCGTGTAGAAGAATCTAATAATTATTTTCAAAAAATAATATTTCTTTAAATATATTTTTGCAGACATCACAGATTCATACGACTACTAACATGTATTATTTAAAGGATAAATTTTTTAAAAAAATATAAAAACTGGTACGAAAGTGTCTACTACAATAATAAAAAAGCCAGATTATTGAATACTCTTACATATAAAAATAAATCTGGGATGAATTATCTCAGTTAAAGATTGCGTTATTTATATATTTAAAGATTCATTATAATGGATTTTATGTATGTTAAATAATATTTATAAATTATTATTCATATTATTTAATATTCGTATAAATATTATTTTTTTGTTCATTATTTAATATTCTTATATTAAAATAAATCTGTAATGAATTATCGCCGTTTAAAATTGCTTTATTTATATATTAAAAGTTATACATAAAAATATGTATCAATATAATAATAATATGTTTATTAACCCTGCAGTGCTCACGTGGTATGTTGTTCTATTAAAGGCCGCTCGGCGTCTTGACACTAAGTTCATTTTTCCGCTACTAAGACGTTTTCAATCACTGGTTTGGAGCTCAATTATTTTATCGATTTGGTTTGGTTTGGTTTGTCGCTCTATGGTCATTTTGTGCACACTTTCGGCTAAACAGACCGCGGCCTAACTTGGATTCGAAGTACTAATAAACATCCATACCACCGCCAAGGTTCGAACATGAAGCCTGTGGTACCAAAGGCCAGAGCGCTAGCCAATTGGCCATCAGGAGACCCCATTTTATAGAAGACCTATATCTCTTTTTTTGTTGGTTGTATGATTGTCTTTTCCATACGTGCAAAAGTATAAAATCACTAGCAGTGCTTTTATTTTAAATTATGTCTTCAAATGAGTATAGCTTTTTCTGAGAATTTTCAAATTTTTCCTCAATATTTCCTTTACTACTTACACTTTTCATTAGCGAATTTATCTATGCTAGTGAGCATCTTATTATCAAAAAATCATTTCCAATATTTTGGTAGTGTTCGAGCATTTTTCAAGACACTTTTCACTCCTGGTAAATGAGTGACAATATTTGTCGCCGAGTGCATACATTTTTAGATAAGAACACTTTTGACTATTTTGATTATTTATTTCAGCTAGAAAATACTTATTGGTACTATAATCGACATTATCGCTATCGCTGAGGTTTGCGTCTTGCTTAGTTCCCGTATTTTCTTCTCTTATTTCCACTCTATCTTCTTCTGTGTCACCATAAATTCACCGATTCATCTTCCATTAGTATAAGCAGTGCTATTTCATTGCCACGTTCATTATTCAGACTGAATGTTTTTTTGTGATGTTATTTTAGATCTAAATGAACAAAATTTATTACTAAGAAGAGTTACTGACAATAAAGATTAAATGTATTAAATGAAATACTTTTTTTCAGCTTTATAATCGAATAAGATTCTGTGAGGCCTGCTAGTCTCCAGCGTGCACATTCACAAACAAATACTTTAAAAAAAAAATATTGCTGCCAAGGACAGCTGTTGCAAATAAAAATTAAAAATACTAAAGGAATATTGACATCTGCTAATATACATGATTAATATTGCATATATATAGGCATCTGCTAATATACATGATGAGTACTGATTACTCTGCATATACATGATGATTACAGCATATAGATCATCTGCTAATATACATGATGAGTACTATATAGATCGGCATGTTGATTACTGCATATATATCGGCATCTGCTAATTTGATGAGTACTGCACGGCATGTTGATTACTGCATATAGATATCGGCTAATATACATGATGAGTACTGCTAATTTATACATGTTGATTACTGCATATATATCGGCATCTGCTAATTTACATGTTGATTACTCTGCATATATATCATATAGCATCTGCTAATATACATGATTTACTGCATATAGATCGGCATCTGCTAATATACATGATTTACTGCATATATATCGGCATCTGCTAATATACATGATGATTACTGCATATATATCGGCATCTGCTAATATACATGATGATTACTGCATATAGATCGGCATCTGCTAATATACATGATTACTGCATATATATCGGCATCTGCTAATATACATGATTTACTGCATATATATCGGCATCTGCTAATTTACATGATGGCATCTGCTAATATACATACATTTGCATCTGCTAATATACATGATGAATATAGATCGGCATCTGCTAATATACATTTGCATCTGATGGGCAATATACATGATGAATATTCGGCAACTGCTAATATACATTTGTACTGCATATAGATCGGCAACTAATATACATGATGAATATCGGCATCTGCTAATATACATATTGATTACATTTATCGGCATCTGCTAATTTACATGATGAATATTGCACATACATTTGCATCTTTTCATCTGCTAATATACATGACGAATATTGCACTGTATATTGACGAATTTGCTAATATACAAGATGAATATTGCATGTTCTATATTGGCATCTGCATTACTCCATTGGTATATATTCACAAAGAAACTCTTCCCTCTAGTACTGAAATGTTTAGTGTACAGGAAGATAGATGGCAGCACACACTACCTAGTCATTCTGTTTAATAGCAATGAATAAAAAAAAGTGTACCTGGCCTCTGTGAGACGCCACGCAAGTACTGCAGGGTCAAAACGCACATTATCTAAAGAATATCATGTTGTATTTATAAATTTCTTGTTGTTATATATTCAACAATTTGGCTATTTAAAATGGATATTATGATAGACTTTTTGTCTTTATTTATGCAATTTTCCTGGTAATATTATTAATTTAAAATATCATATTTATTGATAAACTATTTATTAATAATAGCATAATTAATAAGTGTGTTTATTTCCTAGTTTACATTTTTACTGTCAAACGTTACCATTGTTTTGCTATATTTTTTCTTTAATGTTAAAATTTTACTATTATTCTGCATGATACTGGACGATGAATATTTTTTTTTTTCGTAATAATTGCATGTATATATTTTAAAGATTATCCATATTATTACGGCAATGTAATGATGAATGCATGCTTCCTGTATTTCAAGAATATTTGTGGTATTCTCTCATGAGAATGTGCTATTATGATTATTACTGATTACTGACTTTTTCATCTGTCTATTCTCTCTCAATATATATATACTGTAAGTGTAATAAAATTAAATAAATATACTATTGAATTTTCAAAAATGTGTTGAGATCATATTTAATTCATTCTTTTTCATCACGTTATTCTTAGAATAATTTTTTTCTAATGCAAGTAAATTATTGATTAAATTTTTAACAGACATTTTATAAACTAGTTTAACTAGTTTTCTGCTAATTTACCTTTTTTTTTTTGTTATAAAGTACGTGTGCATTATTAGATTATTCACAGAAAATGAGTGGTTTAATATTAAAAGTTTAGTCAAAAGAATTATTTGAAATAATTGAAAAAGTTCATAAATTTTTGATATTTAAAACAATTAACGAAATATTTAATTCATATATAAATCAAAATATTATAATACTTATCAATTTCAATATCAAAATATTGATGCGATATCATTATCAATTTCAATATCAATATTGATGCAATATCATTATCAATTTAATATCAATATTGATGCAATATCATTATCAATTTCAATATCAATATCGATGCAATATCATTACCAATTTCAATATCGATGTAATATCATTACCAATTTCAATATTAATTCAATGCCATTATCAATATTCAAAATATTTAATATTTTATTTCCGTAAACCAATTTCAATATCAATAAAACCATATTATGAACCTTTACATATTATTTGCTATTTAATAAACATTGAAAAAATCATTCTCGTTTAATTTTTACTTTATATATAAAGTTTATATTTGCATAGTTAAGAAGTTCGATATTTTTACCATGATTATGTTGAACAGTATGACTCATGTCATTTTAAAGCGTAATGGACCTATCAACAATAAAATGTATATTAATATGTACGTATATACATTAATATGTATGTATAATAAAATGCATATTATGGTACACCTATGTATTGTATATGTACCTTTCCTTGAGGTTAATTGTATATTAATGCATTAATTTCATTTAGCTTATATACCAAACAAATACATGTTATTGTAGTGACAACGTGCCAGTATAAAAGGAATTACAAGACGAAGTCATTTGTTTAAGACAATTGAATGCTCAATAGCTATTGAATGTTAGAAACTATTTAACCCAGATCTCATAAAAAAATACTGTGGTGACCTAGAAGATCATAAAAAGAAATCTCACTTTCATTAAGATGGAAATTGATTTATTCACATGCAAAATGTATACTAAACCTTTTTTTTAAATCTTTTTACTTATGTTGTGTGAAGATTTAATCATCTTCTAAAGCAGTAATGATTTCATAGAGTTGAAACGGAAAGAGAGCGGTCTTGTATACTGAAAGAACAGAAGTTAATGAAACCAACTTTTTGGTTATTAAAAATGGCGCTGCATCACCCTTAGCTTTTTATTCCGACTATTTCCACAGATATACATTTCATATCAAAGTGCATATAATTACAAAGAAAAAATTTAAAATTTTATAAAATAAATTTTAAATCATATAAGATTATATTTAATATAAATATATATAAAATTATAAATTTATAACATAAGTTATAAATCATAAAAATACAGTTGAAGTACAGTTGATAAAGTTTGTCACCTAAATATCAAAACATATGCAGTAGAACCTCTGTAAGTCGAACTTCAAGGGAGACGCCAAATAATTCGAGTTATAGAGTTTTCGACTTATGGAGGATTTCGACTTACGCGGATTTTGTAAGGAAATATTCGACTTGTAGAGGTTTAGATTCTTTCTAACTTATTTTGAGTTAGAGAGGTAAAATAAATAAAAATTCAAGTTACAGAGGTAATAAACATGTTTATTTGCAACTTACAAGTTATATTATGTACTACAATAAAAATCAAAATTATTCCGAAATAATTTCAAATGATCGAGTTGTAAAGATTGTAAAATCAAACATTGCTAATGTTCGAAATACAGAAGTCCAATTTTTTTTTCGAGTTACGGAGTGAAAATTTATATCAAAATGGCTTGTGGGTATTGACTAACTATTTCGACATATAGAGGTTTGAAATTTCAGTAATGGAGGTTTTGGGGTTTGAAGGGAAGGGAACAAAACTTTTTTTCGAGTTTTGAAGGTTTTAGACTTATCAAGGTTCGACTTAAAGAGGTTCTACTCTAATACAGACGTATACACTAATCATGTGACGAGTA
Source organism: Caerostris extrusa (assembly GCA_021605095.1). Taxonomy (NCBI): domain Eukaryota; kingdom Metazoa; phylum Arthropoda; class Arachnida; order Araneae; family Araneidae; genus Caerostris; species Caerostris extrusa. Next base: position 8,495 of record BPLR01014964.1, on the reverse strand, counting down.
TGTTGACTTCAACCTGTCTACATCTATACACGCTCTATTTTATTATGATGATCTAACAGTATAATCTAATTAAGCGAAAATGAAAATTCTCATTCAAATTATCCAATAGCAACCATTTCCCCCAAAAGACAAAATGACGTATTAGATATCATTAAATGAAATGTTGAAAATCGTACATATGATTTCCCCAATGTGTTTAAGTAAATCTTTATTACTTAAATATATTTTTTATGTGAAATTTTGCAATCCATGGAAAAATCCATCAATTATTATTTTAAAGAAATTCAATATTATATAGAAAATTAAATACATGTGCACTATAATTCGATTCTGTATATTTCAGTGTTTATAAATGAAAACCTTTCAAAAATAATTTTTGAATAAATATATTTACAATTTGATATTTTGTGCTTTATGTATTCTGACGGAATATTGAAACGAATTAATATTTTTTTTATTTATAGCTCTGAATTTAAAACAATTTTTTTGTTTCTTAATATTTTAAAAAATAAGTGTCGATTTTTCCAAAAATAAATGAAAATGTTTAATTTTATTATATGTTTAATTTTTTATTAATTTTTTTAATTTTATCTTATAAAAGTTTGATTTAATATAAAAATTGATTCGCAAGCGAATTTAAAAAAATCATAAAGCTCAAATTTAATATGTCAGAAATTATATTCAGTGTCAAATAATTTCATTTTTTAGCAAATATCAATGTTATAGAAAATAAATGAAAAGGATAAAATTAATTTCATTTACCAAAATAGTTTTACAGTATTTAAATTTATATAATAACATTTCCTCCCCCCTTTGTTTGTTAGTATATATAGGTTTTTATTAAAAATATATAAAAAAAACAAATATGAAAGTACCTAATAGTCACATGAACAAAATACGAAAATCGATAATTAAAAATCGATTATTAAAGGTTCGAGGTTTAATTCGAGATTATTATTGTTAAAGGTTTTCCATTCTATAATTTTAGCTGCAGTTTCATATCTAATCATCTGTATTATTAAGTTTTAATATAGTCAATATCATAAAGCTATAATATCATTAAAATGAGCGTCAAGAGCTAAAATAGGCAGGTGAACGATTATTCTAAGCGAACAATCCTATTTTATATACAATCGATGAATTTCTTAAAATTTTGAATAATCTTCCCAATAACAGTGTTCATTTAATACTAAACGAGGAAATGAAATCTGTTTAATGAGAGCCAATTTAGTTTTTTAACAATAATAATGGACTCCTTCATCCTCTTATTAGCTGCTTGCATTGAATGAATCACGCATCAAATAAAGATTACGACTGCATCGCGCATATTTTTACATTTATAGCTTAATTTATAAGAATTCGGTTAAGTTTAAGAACAGTTTTTATTTATTCAACTTCAAACTCTTTCGAAAATTAAATATCCCAAAAGAGTTTTATGCAACAAATAATTTTACTATAACAATACAAGATATTAAATCAAAGGATAAAATATGCGAGCAGTTTCTGAAAAGAATTTCATTTTTATACATTTGGATCTTAAATTAAAAGAAACTTCTGAAAAAAAAAAAATTATTTGACCTTCAATTTCAATAAGGTTCTAAAATTTTAGTTTTCTTTCCAGCTCGAATTATACGGCTGATTTGTTCTATTAGTTCCCATACTAGTTCATTTAATGATCATAAGTAATTAAGCGGCTTGATGGAAAATTGGCTTGCACTCTAGCCATTGGTACCATAAGCTACAGATTCAAATCCTAGCTATGTAGGTTAGTGGTTTGGAATCAGGTGTAACTGTAGGTCCCGGTCTAATTTTCCGAAAGTGTGCAAATGACCGTAGAGGGACAAAAACATAAACTAGGTAATTAAATCTCCACTGATATTTAATTGCATACATCGGGTTTATCATGTAGTATCATACATCATGTTAGCAAATTTTTACATTAACAATTCCCTTGGTTTGGTATGGTTTGTCGCTCTACTGTCATTTTGTGAACTCGAAGGCTAAACAGACCGGGACCTACAGTTTAAAGTGGATTCTGCACCACTTATCACAAACATCCATGCCAACGCCAGAATTCGAACCTGAAGCCTGTGGTACCAAAGACCTGAGTGCTACCCAATTGGCCATCAAGTCGCAACAATTTCCTTGAAACTCCGTAATCGAAACCACCTACATACTTAATTGCAATTCTGGTATTTTTTTTATGTGTTTCAAAACTTGACTTTTGGACCAAACCCTTTGAAATAAAAGTTAGAACTACAGGTGGGATGTTAGAGTCTAGTGGAAAAAAATTGGTTTAAAAATATGACTCCATATTCTAGAAATTAAGATTATAATTAAATGTTAAGGAGAAGATTGAATTAATTTTTATCTTACAAGGAAAGACCCATTTATAGTGTCAGTAGAGGATAAAATTTATCAGCGAACCAAGTACGTGTTGAGAAACTTTTCTCCGCACTGAAGCTTATAAAAACAATCTTGGATAAAAAATATGAAGATTCTAAAATTAATTATATAATTAAGAAGAAAAAACCTAATAAATTACAAATACAGCATCTTTGGGATTAAAATGTAAAATTTGCATTTGCTTATCTTATATTATTCTTTAATACATTGGGATTTGTTAATTTAGTACTGTTATTGTTATAAGACATATAGTATATTTTTGTAAACAAATTGTACAAGTTTGTCTTTTTTGTTACTGCAAATACTACACTGAATGTTGTAAAAAATACTTTGTAAAAAAAAAAAAAAAAAAAGTTGTTTTCATAGATAAACGAGTTAAAAAAAAATATTTTTCAAAATCCATAAATAAGTATTATTATACGTAAAATTGCCATAAAGAGTTGGAAGTCTATATGTAAAAAACGACTCGAGAGTCTAAAAATGTTTTTAGCCGACTCCCTTATTTAAAACTACTCCAGGAATAACAGAATTCTTACGTTTTTTTCTTTCCATGTACCCATCATTATGATGTCAATAATAGGAAAAATAATATTTTCTGAATAAATTTTACTGGAAAATAATAGGTTTAAGTTTATTTTTACTTATTTCTCGTCTAATTTATTTCGAGAATTACAGAAATCATAATGATATAGTTTTTCTGGCAATTTTTTTTACACACAAAAGTTATAGTACAATTTTAGCATAATGCAAATTAAAGCACAAATAAACTTTTACGAATAAACTTTATTCTTGATTCAAGAAATTAGGCTTTAAATTTCATATAAATGTAAAAGCCATGCACCCGTGACATTTAAGGCAATTCATTTTTATTTTAACCCCATGAAATCTAAAAATATTTAAAATACTTTCAAGAACAGAAAGACAAAATTCTTATGAATAATATGATAATATATTTATGAAGTTACACATTAACTTCTAAGAAAAGCCAAAGAACCTTTTAGAGTAGGAAATTTTTATCAGCAATTTTTCTGTGACCGTAAGTGGGGTGTCCCTTACAACTACTTTTTACAAAAACAACGAGACATCTATTGCTGATGCATTACTATCCAATGTTTAAATTTAGAAATTATATCTTTGGAAGCATGAGAAATATTTCTTAAACTCAAAATGTTTAATTGTTTAATACCTGGTCAATCTAGAAAGAATTTAGATCAGTAGCCAACCCAAATGATCTTGCGGGTCACTTTGGAAATGCAGCTTAACTTCTCGGACCACATATAAAATTATATACACCCATATCAAATTTAGACACGCTATAGACATTTTTTGGAGTGAAAAATTGAAACATAATGAGTTATTATTATTGTGTTTACTATTATTCTTACATGTAAATATAGATAATATAATACTAACTATACCAAACGCACATTGTAAAGAAATATAACGCTAAAAATAAAATATAAAAAAAATGAAATCCTTAAAAAATATTTTAGTAGTGCGATATTTATTTCTCCACTCTCTCACTTAGCTTTCACAAATCTCAATTTGGGTATTTACACAACGTAATGGGTGTTACAGGGTAGCGTCCATTATGTTTCAGCCTCTTTTTGTGTTAGGTCAATTTCATTTTCGGGAAATAAAAAAGATTCACAGGCGTAAAATTGAACCAAAAGCACTAACAACTTTTAGCGCCAGATTTCTCAAATTGGATCATATGGATGAACAGATAATGTATTTATTTAATACATTGGATTTTACTACTTTAGCCATTTTAAAATTAATATATTTTGTGAAATTGTGGTAAATCTCATGGACAGGAAAAATATTTCAGGAGGGCCGCGGGTTGGCCACCCCTGTTTTAGAGGCATTTTTACAGTCTTCTAAAATTCCAGAAGATAGATTATTTCAAACTTCTTCACAACTTGTTTCAAAACCGACAATATTTTTAATCATTGAAATTTGATCTTCTTACAGTGTGCAAACAAAATATTAAAAATGCTCTTTTTAAAAGACTTGTCGTTATTATGGATTACAGACATGTACCAGTTTTTAAAGCCTGGCTAATCCATGTATTTTCCAGAAAATTACTGTATATTTAATCATTAGTAAAAATTATACTTTCATAAAAATGCCCAAGCCAAATTCGTTTATAAATCATTATTTACTATAAATAATTTAAGAGCATTATTAATTTTAAAATAGATTCCTAGAAACTGAGAATTTTGCACTGATCTAAAGGCAAAGCTCCATTTGCTGCATCGATTTCAAGAAAGTATTGAAAACGTTTAAAATATGCTTTAGTTCCGGTTTCGGAAAATGTGGATTGAAAATCTTAATTAAGAAACGCGTTTGATCTTCTATATTTAGATATTTTACTTCCATTTATTCATAAATTATTAATCTAAAGAAATCGAAATAGAAACTTTCACTTACCTGAAGAGTTAATCTAGTATCCAATATCTTTTCAGCTTTAATCCAATTATACAGTTATGTTGAAAATTCGATCTAAAATTGAAAAATCGATAGATTTTGGTAATGCGATTATCGCAAAGTCCAATAGACGCACACAAATTTCAAAACAGAACAACTTTGATAAAGAAACACATAAAAATCATAATAAGTCCGACATTTTATGCCTGGCATTACAATAACACAATGAATGGGTTAACCACTCACATAAATGTCAGGAACTATCAGTGGCATTGCCACAGAATTAATACTGAATGCATAATACAATAAGTCAGATTTGGCGGGAATCGGGGTTAATTCTTGATTGGCTTACTTTAGGGGATGTTCGCTAATGGGAAAAATGTAATTATTTTATCTTTTTACTTTTACTACTCAAAGCTTAGAAATTATGCATATTTTTTGTCAGCTTAAAATAAACTAGCCTTTTATAAAACCAAATTCCCGAACTAATGACATAGTCCTGCACATTTTTCAGGTATACAGCTATGAAACCTACAATTGTCAACCATTGACTCCAACGATGTGAAATAAGAGCAAAATATTTACTTTTTATAATCCAAATTGTAGTTTATTTATCGAAAATTTTGAATAAATTCCATGAATTTTGCATTGTATTGTATCGATTTTTGTATCGTAATTTGTATCGAATCAAGATGTATAGAATTTTGTAACGGATAATGTTGTCAAACAGGTGATAATTTATAAATATGGTATGATATTTATAAACATTTCAGGCAAATATATATATATATATATATATATATATTTGCCTGAAATGTTTATAATAATATAAATACACTCAAGAGCCAAAACATTATGACCACCCCTACATTTTGCAATGAACTCGCCTGGATGACGTGAAAGGCACGTGATCAGGTGGAAGTGGTATTTAACTGGTATTAAGTGGTGGTATTAATCCATGCCAAGGCGGGTTGAAGCTGCGTTGCGCGCCAACTGTGGGCCAACTCGTTATTGACAGGTGGTCATAATGTTTTGGCTCTTGAGTATATATATATATATATATGTGTGTGGGGGCGTGTGTTTGTGTGTGTGTCTACTTTTGGTAGGCACGTAATAAAAATGTCAAACGAATGATTTTTTTTTTTAATTTTTGAAAATTAAAGGACTTATGGTGGACCTAATGGCAGAGTGACTAGCGCTCAGCCACTCGGTGCCACAGGTTTCGGGTTCGATGTCATGGATGTTTGTAATGCTGGGAATCCACTTTAAACCGTAGATTCCGGTCTAATATGTTATAGAGTTATTTTTGTTATTGATTAAAAGTAAAGTTAATAATGGAGTTTTCTGTTAAGTAGTATCAATGAGAACTTTTTGTATATACTTTCACACTATTATTTTCTTTCAAACCGTGAATTTAATTTAACTAAAGTCAATAATGATTCAATGTCGTTTGTTTAATTCTCCTCCCTTCTCATTTACACCGCAACCTAATGGTGGAATAAGGCTCTCAGCCTGCTGACAGATTTTGAGATAGGAGATGCCATCTTTTTACATGTTATGGCCAACTCTCAACAGTCATACAACAGGCCGGGATCTACGGTTTAAAGTGGATTCCGAACCACTACAAACATCCATGACATCGCCGGAACTCGGACTCTAAACCTATGGCACCGAGATCCAGTCACTCGTTAAATTTCTTTTCCATGCTATTAATGTGGTTATATCCATAAAGGAAGTCATAGGTTGGTATGGAGGTGTTTGTTTCAGGTTTGGTTTGTGTTATAGTCCTACTTTCATTTTTTCGCACACTTTAGGCTAATTAGACCGGGACCTACAGTTTAGGCAAAATGCCCACCTCTCGCAAACATCCATGCCATCGCCAGTATTCGAACCTGATGCCTATGTTATCCAAGGCCAGAAACCTAGCCCAATGGATATCAGGACGCCGTTTGTTTTTGGGGATTCTTGATAAGGAATTTTTGCCTGGAGTGAATAGAGTTTTCGTTATTTTTTTTTTTTGAGATTGTATTTTATATAGGGGATATATTTTGCCCATGTTGATCCAAATCAAGTTTAAAGTACTTTGTATGTGACCTCCAATATAGTAGTTGATCTTGAATGTTAGATTTAGAATTTAGAGAGTCTAAAGAAAAGGTTTTCATTAATTTTATTAACATTTTCCATTTAAGGAACCAGAAATTAAATTCGGTAGATTCGTCTCAATTATCATCATCATTGGCGCAGCAGCCCCCTTGCTGGGCGAAGGCCGACTGTCTACTGGCAGATTTCATGACAGAAGATGTTTTTTTCTACGGGGTAGAGTTTTCAGCACTACGCGCAACACTCTTACATTTATATTAGACCGGAAATACGGTTAAAAGTGAATTTCGAACCACTACAAACATCCATGGCACCACCGGGACTCGAATCCGAAAACTGTGGCCCCGAGTGTCAGAGTGCTAGTCACTAGGCCATGAGGCCGTAAAGTTGGGTCAAGCCTAAAGCCCTAAATTAAAAAAAAAATATATATTTATTAACAAACTTCATGATCTGAGCACATTTTTGCTGCCAAATGGCCAATTGTCCAGCTCTCTGGCCTTTGGTACCACTGGCTTCAGGTTCGAATCCTCCTGGAAGGCGGCATGGATGTTTGTGAATGGTTCGTAATCCACATTAAGATATAGATCCCTGTCTAATTAGCCTAAAATGTGCAGAAAATGACCGTAGAACGACAAACCAAATAAAACTGATTACATTTTCGTTTTTAATATTTTTATTATAGTTTTCGCTGCTTTGTATTTAAATAAGTTTACAACTCAAATCTACAAATATAATTGTCAACAATTACAAAATATTTGTAATCCAAATCATAGTATAATAAAAAACCATATTTTTTCTAAATTTTACTAAATGAATTTTAGTAAATATGCATCTAAACCACATTTTAGGTTTATATTTACAAGATAAAATAATTAGACATTCTATGATATTAAAAATAATTTAAAATTTTTATCATTGTTAGGGCAAAAACATCCCTCGAGTTATTGTAATGAAATGTTGCAATTCTCTGAATTTAATTTCCATGCAGTCCTCTTATTAAATATATGTTTAATGCAGTGATTAGATCGAATATTTAATATAAGCATTTCGATTAACTGTACCGAATTACTATTCTAATATACAATACTATTCTAGTTATTATACAATAATGGAACATTTATGATTATGTGTTGCAATAAGCCAAATAAATAGAATTTATATGTCTGTTATTTACTGCCAAAATTAAGAATACTTAACTTTTTTTCTAAATACATCTAGTTGCAATATTGTCTGATTTATAATAAGGATGAAAATCAAAAAACGAGAAATGTTTCAAAACAATTCTTTTGTGAAATATATTAATCTAAATGCATAGAAATTTTAGTCAATCTTGCATAAAAAATTTATTTATACCATAATAAAAACTTATATTTAGAGTTAAATTAAATATACAGTAGTTCTAATACATATTAGAAATCAGAATGAACAGAACAGGAAATATCTTAGGAAAGCAGACATATTTATTAATTTTGGCTAAAGCAATTATGATAACAATGCAATTATTAATTATTATTAATTATTTTATTAATTATTCACTAAAGCAAATTATGATAATAATA
>BPLR01014963.1:0-63996 GCA_021605095.1 Caerostris extrusa | reverse complement strand
GCAAAAGTAAAGCATTGTATAGTAAGCGATTTGCGAAATAAGCTTTATACAATATTACGTTTACTAAACTCTCGCTTATATCAAAGCATCATAATTCCATCTTTATGCACATGTCATATTAATATCATTAAAAAATATCATATTAATATCATTAAAAAAAACAACTTAGAAACGTAAAAAGTAATATTGTATGGTAAAAACAACATTATAAAATAAGCTTTTTAAGGAGGTAATCTTTTGAATGATCCATTTATTAAGACCAATATAATCAAGAATTTTCTCAATTTATCAAAAATTCTTCAAAAAAAAAACAAGAATGTGCAAAGACAGGACTCGAGCAGTTAATTACAAAACATAAATAATGCACAATGCCAATTGTAAAGCACAGACCCACAATGCCAATAAAAAAGGCTTGTGGCTAAAATAGTTTCACTAATAAAACATCTAAAAAAATGAATTCTAAATTTTTAAAAGGTAAAAGAAGAAATAATAGCATGATAAAAAACACAAATACAAAACTTTCTGCTTTATATTTGTGTAAATACAAAACTTTCAGTCTAATTTGATGAAGATCATTCATTAATAAAACTAATATTAATCGGATTTTATATTATTTAAGAAAATAGAAGAAGCTTTTAAGTAGCCAAATATCTTGAAAACAAAATGTAATACGACACAATTCAATAATTAATTTAATATTTACCTTATGATAGCTTGTTTCCTTTACTAAACAAACAACAAATAGCATTAAATAAACACGTTAACATTAAATAAAATACGTTAACACAAGATTAAATGTGTGGAATATAACGAAAAATGGAATTTTTGAGCTATTCTACTTTTTCTTGTAAGTATACAATAAAATAATTTAAATATTTTTGTAGAAAAATGTTTTATGTGTATTAAAAAATATATAAAATTTTCTCTAGTATGTGCTTTGTACCTCAAGATATTTATTAAAAGAAAGAGTCACAGAGAGAGAAAGTGAGAAAAATGTATATAATTATGGAAAACAGAGTATCTAGCAGAAACCGAAATCTTAACGGAAAATTTAAAAGGGTAATTAAGTAAATATATTCTGTAAAGTTCAGCAGATTAAGATAAACACTAAAAATATTTTACGAACATTCTCAAATTGCTCAAAATTATACAGTGTAAATAACAAACAAAAGGAAATACAGTTAAACTTAGTTAATAAAATACATTTATTAAATTAAGTGAAGTGTTTATAAATCTAAAAATGTATTTTATGGCAAGATAGAAAAATTTATTTAATGGTAATGTTTTCAGAAGAATGAATAAAGATTTAAAATGCACACTCTAAAATGAATTACATTGCCTTTATTTTATTAATTATTCAAATAACTTATGGTGAATAACTGCATAAAGTATTATAAAATTATTCGAGAATGTTATAAAAATTGTATGCTCAAATTTTATAACATCATAATAACACAATTGTTAAGAAACAAAAATTGCCTATAAATTAATACTAGTTAAGAAAATAGTGTCTTATTAATAATTATTTAATTAATTTCATAAAAAATAAAGGTTGAAAATAATTATTATAAAACTTTATGAACTTTAACTTTATGAGAGAAACATTATTTTGAAAACTAAATGAAAAGTAGATTAAATTTATTGTATGAGTATCAAATTAAATGTTTTATTTGGTTTATAATATAACATTTTACTTGATATTTTTATGTATAATTTTTTGATAGTTTTTATACTGAAATTTTTTTATTAAGTCTTATTCTCGTTAATGTTGCGGTGAATTTTTCTTTTTAGCTTGTGAAAATTAATTCTCAAACGTCATCATAATAAGCTGTTACATATAAGTTGAACTTCAAAATTTTAATAATGGAAAACGACGATTTATATTTTAATATCCTGATGACTAATGTATTTTGAACAAAAAATCATATTTAAATTATATAAAAGTTTGTGGTACTTTTAAAATTAAGATTTAACAATGATCTTTTGTACCGATAGAGTACATAAGATTTAGTATTAAGTTAGAATTCGAGTATTTAGTACTAGATCGACTACATAGGAATTAGTACTAAGTTAGTATTCAGTATTTAGTACTAGATCAGGTACATAGGTTTAGTACTAAGTGGTATTTGATTTAATTGCCATATCAATCACTGTGGCTTTTTTTGCTGATCAGCATTTTTATGCAAAAATTCAACTTCTGAGTTTATATTGACAAGTGGCAAGTTTATATTTCTTTCTTTTTTAATAAAGATGTTATTTATTAATTAGAAGTCTGATATTTAATGGAATATGCGAAAACAGAAGCATTCCATCATAAATAGACAGTGACAGGGCTGTGAGCCATATGGTGAACATATCATATGGCATTAAGGGATCATGTTATATTAAAATTCATTCGTTCATTGATACTAAAATTCAACAATTTCTATTTTTCCTGGTTTTCGTTTTAAAGTTTCTTCAATAATTTCATTTTTTACTACACTTGACTTTTTGATGTATTGTCTTGTTTTGTATTTTAACTCATCAATGCATGGTGAACATCAGACCAGAAAAATGACAAAAATCCCATCTAAAAATAGTTGGAAAAAATAGTTGGAAAATGGTGTTTCCATCCGATAACCAAAATATCAACCACTCATTAGTTTACCTTTACCATCCTGGAAAAGAGAAAATTTGGTTTTTGTGATACCACATTGAGCAATTTTATGCCACTTACATCAACTTCTTTTATCCACTTCCTTTCAACCTGTCAAATAAAATCATTTGATCGGAATCCTTATCACATTTTAAACACGTCAGAATGTGCCTCAGGAAACGAAAAACCCCTTCTGGGGATCAATAAGGTTGTGGAATATTTATTAAAATAGATTTTTAAGAACATGAAAGATATTTTGATGATGTGCACATCATTTCTTTTAAGGAAAGGGTAAAAAATGCAATTCACGCAGCAAAATGTTAAGTAACAAGTTTTTAAAAATTTTATTAAGATCGTGGCCTCTGAATTGAAAAGGTTCTCTGAAAGTGTCCAACGTGTCACATGTCTAAGAAGGCATTGTCCAAACTAAAAATCATAAGACGTTAAAAATCAATTTCGAGAACTAACATCACTTCGTGAAAAAACGAACTAATCGAAGATCTTGTCTTCTAATTAAAAATAAAAGCATACCATGAATGTTTCCAGTAATTCAAATGTCGCCGAAGATAAAAATTGTGCGTAATTCTACTCTTTTTATTTATTATTTTTTTTTTTTGCAGTTTCCCCCTTTCTACTTACTCACGAATATTAAATCCAAAAATGATTTCGCCCACCTCACATCTCTCAATCTGTTCCAAAATCCCTCTCGAAAACATTTCTTCCCTTTTCTCCCCCTACTTCCAGAAGGAAGAACCTTATCGAACATTGTTTTTTGCGCACACAATACAAGTCTTGTCTGGAAAAAAAAATCTCCACCACCACAAAAACGAACACAGGTTCCTTCCTCACTTCCAGAAACCGAGATTGTACTTTCCGATGTTTTATGATGTCGTCCTCTCGAAATCGTTTTCCTGTAGTATCTCACCGCAACAGACGCCAACCTCCAAGGATGGTGGGGGGGAAGAATGCAGAGAAAAGTTTTTGAATTCTTTTCCATGGCCTTAAACCGTCTTTTGTCTGTTGCGCAAAAGAACAAGCACGTTGTTCTTTGGGCTCCGCGCTTTATCTCGGAAATTAGTCTCTCAATGGGAGACTAATTTGAAGAAAAGCCAAAAAGGGTCGGTGGAAGTCGAGTTTTTGTCGCATTTGCATAAGTGAATCAATGCTCTCGCTCATGCACAGATGAGTCATTAGGGTTGAAGTGGGAGATACTTTCGTATTAATCTGGCATGGTATCTTCCACAACGTGCTTTTCACAAAAAAGATGAAACATTGACGTTTAGTTTGGAATGCGTATTAAGTAATTGCAACAAGAAAGTAGTAATTATTTGAAAATGAATTGGCTTAAATATGACTTATTTTAAGAATTGTCTAAAAAAAAAATATTAACAAAACAGCAAAATAGAGGCACACGACATCTTTAAGCAATATGCGAGTGTATTAAATTTACTTATTTTTAAATTTTCGGTTGTTTATATATTTTATTATTAATATGTGTGACTAATCCTCCGTGTCCTGCAGTACGGGACGGATATCCGATGAGTAGTCTACTCATGGATGGTGGGAAAGGAGGGGCAGTTTCTGTTGTGATGGAACACCCGTAGGTAATAGTCTGACTTGGCTCCGTGACACTCTTACAGTCATATGAGACCGGGACCTACAGGTTAAAGTGGATTCGAACCATTAAAACATCCAAGACACTGTCGGGATTCGAACCTAAAATCTGTGGCACCGTGCGCTAGTCACTCGGAAGTCACTCATATAATAAAATTTAAAAATTTTCTGGAACAAACTATGGAGAAAAAAAAAGACTGCACAAATTCATAAATAACTCTTCATTGCAAAACATTTAAGGAGTTAAAAGAACAACGTGTTTTAAGAAAAAACGAACTAATCTAAGATCTTGTCTTCCAACTAAAAATAAAAGCATAGCATGGATGTTTCCAATGTCGCCAAAGATGAAAATTCTGCGTAATTCTACTTTTTTTTTTTTTTTTTTTTTTGCGGTTTTCCCTTTCTACTTACTCACGAGTACTAAAACCAAAAATGATTTCGCGCACCTTATATCTTTCAATCTGTTCCAAAATCCCTCTCGAAAACATTTCTTCCCTTTCTCTTCATTTTTCCCCCTACTTCCAGAAGGAAGAACCTTATCGAACATTTTTGCGCACAACAATACCAGTCTTGTTTGGAAAAAAATCTCCACCACCACAAAAACGAACACAGGTTCCTCACTTCAAAAACCGAGATTGTACTTTCGATTCTTTATGATGTCGTCCTCTCGAAATCGTTTTCCTGTAGTATCTCACCGCAACAGACGCCAACTTCAAGGAAAGGGGGGGGGTTAAAGAATGCAGAAAGGTTTTGAAATTCTTTTCGAATGGCGTTAAACCGTCTTCTGTCTGTTGCGCAAAGAACAAGCACATTGTTCTTTGAGCTCCGCGCTTTATCTCGGAAATCAGTCTCTTGATGGGAGACTCATTTGAAGAAAGCGGCCAAAAAAGGGTCGGTGGAAGTCGAGTTTCTCGCATTTGCATAAGCGAATCAATGCTCTGGCTCATGCACAGATGACTCATTAGGGCTGAAGTAGAGATATTTTCACATTAATCTACAATGGCATCTTCCACAAAGTGCTTCCCGACACAAAGAGATGAAACATCGCTGCTTCAGTTTGAAATGGATATTAAAACTGGAACAAGAAAGTAATTATTTGAAAATGAATTGGCTTAAAAATGACTTTCATTTTCATAATAATTAAAAAAACTTTAAAAAACTTGTTGCAATTTCTTAAGTAGTGTAAGTGAATTAAATTTACTTATTTTAGATTTTCTGTTGTTTATATTTTTCATTATTAGTATTCATATCATTTACCAAATTGTTAGGATATTAAAAGATGTCGGCCTATACTAGACCTATAACGGCTTCATTAAGAAGACCACTTTTGGACATGGGAACACTTTAAATTTTATTTACACACACACACACACATGCAAAAAATAAAAAATAAAAACTCTGTTTACAAGAAATGAAAATTAAGAATATAAATTAGACACACAAGTGCAGTTCACTTCAAATTCGGAGATTTTCAGAGTTCTCAAGTTTACGACGAATCTAAAAATACGTGGTCTGTGCTACAGACCTTAACTACCACACGGCGTGTTTCACGAAACCACAAAAGGGCTCACTTTGAAAACAGGCAGAATCTCAGGCCTATCCAGCCACTCGAGAGGGAAAAACACTTCTGGTCGAATCATGCAGAATTCTCTCTCTTCTTCACCAAAAATTTCCTTTCAAGATAATCCGTCAAGTGGGGGTCAGCTTCCTTTACTTCTTATTGGAATAGACATTTCTCAGCTCTTGGTCTATCCCCAATCCAGATGGAACAACTCATGGCATATCAATTGGTTGATATTCAATCTATAACTGTTTCAACCTATGAAGTTCGCAAAGACATTCGCTAATTTCAGGAGGTCTCATTATATATGATATCAAATATATGCTATCAGATTGGAGTAACAGGTTGTTCTCATGAGTACAAAACACTAATTGCATGCAATATAACTACCTACAATAAAGCTCGTCTGCTGTTAAATTTGAGTGATGGGTTTATTATATATTTTTCAAATGATATACATTCGTCTCTCCTGGGAATGAAAGGCCAAAACTCTTCTCGTGAGAAAAAAAAAATGCTACAATATATACACTCAAGAGCCACAATATTATGACCACCTGTCAATAACGAGTTGGCCCACCTTTGGCGCGCAACACAGCTTCAACCCGCCTTGGCATGGATGCCACAAGTCCTTGGTAGATGACTGGAGACAGATTGTACCAGATGTTTAAGCAACGGTCACGCAAATCCGAAATATTGCGAATTGGTGGTCTTTGAACTCTGAGCTGCCATCCCAGGACATCCAAATGTGTTCTAACGGATTGATATCCGGTGACTTAGGCAGCCAGGACATTAACTGGAATTCAGCATCATGTTCCTCGAACCACTCCAACACAATTTTAGCCTTGTGACAAGGGCGTTGTCCTGTTGGAACATTCCATTTAAAGCTGGAAAGACACAGGCCATGTAAGGGTGCAACTGGTCCGCAATGATGTTCAGATACCCTGTAGCATTCATGGTCTGCTCTACCCCAACCACGGGTCCCAAAGACGCCCAAGAGAACGTCCCCCAAAGCATAATACCGCCACCACCGGCCTGTGTATGACCTACTGTACATTGAGGGAGTAACTGTTCGCCTGAAAGACGGCGTATCCTAACACGGCCATCGGCGTGATGAATGATAAACCGTGATTCATCTGACCAGGCAACTCTCTCCCAATGATCCATGGACCAGTCACGATGTACCCGGGCCCAGTGCAGGCGCAGTTGGCGATGACGCTTGGTCAGTAAAGGCACACGAGTGGGACGTTTGCTGCGTAGCCCCATATCCAACAGTGTCCGCTGAACAGTGTGCTCCTATACTATTCTACTTGGCCCTGCATCGTATTGGGCTGCCAGCTGAGCCACTGTCTGGCTCAGGTTTTGCTTCACCATGCGAGACAGTTTCCGACGACCTTTTCTTTGATAGCGTGTGGACGTCCAACACCATGTCGTCTACTGCTGGTTTCACCGTCATTCATCCACTTTGCATAAGTACTAACAACTGTAGATCGCGAACAACCCACGAGTCTTGCAGTTTCGGAAAAATTTATTCCGAGCCTTCGAGCCATTACAATCTGCCCTCTATCAAAGTCGCTCAGATCCGCAGCCTTTCCCAACACACAGAAGTAAGTGAAAGAATGATTGTTCAGACTCTCCAGCAGGAGTTAAATACCACTTCCACCTGATCACGTGCCTTCCACGTCATCCAGGCGAGTTCATTGCAAAATGTAGGGGTGGTCATAATGTTATGGCTCTTGAATGTATATATAATGACGAAGTTGTGGTGCATTCTTTTATGGCGAAGTTATGATGCATACTTTTATGACGTATGTATGACCCCTCTAATCATGTAAAAGAGAAACGAATGTATCGCCTCTAAGATGTGACGTGTTCTTTATTAGTAATTCGTAGAATTAACAATGTAACTTCATTTAAATTAATTAGAGTTAAAAGCAATTGTTACTTAGATATTGTATAAAACTAAAAAAATGTTGAATAAAGTAATTAAGACGGGAAAAAAATTATATTTGTATATTAAAAATAGATTGTTTTCAGTGATTTATTAAAATTATTGACAGAAAATTGCTAAAGATATTTTACAAAACCAAAACTAAATTGAAAGAGCATAGTTTCTGTATAATACTTTAAAAACTGTATAATATGGTAATTAAATAGTAATGTGATAATCAAACATTGTATATTTCAATAACAATTAATGTGTACACAATGTGTAATCAATGCACGTGTAATTGAAAAAACGTCCACCAGTATTAAGAAAGAATACATTAGTGTTCGATATTGAAAAATGTCAATAAATTAACCAATAACGTAAAAACCAATGATGTCTATATGTCCAACTTTTTTAATTATTTTTTAAAACAAATACATTCTAAAAACAATTAATGATAACGGCGTATTAAAATCTGTTATATTTTTATATTAATATGGTGAATAAGGTAAAGAAAATCAATTAAAGTTTTGTAATAACAGAAGATTATAAAAACTTTCTATATTTGTTTTTCAATTTCCTCATTTTTATGAACCAGATATTTAACAGTTTAACTTACCAGCATAAGTTGAGTTTCTTATTAATTCTACATTTCTTACCTAAAAAACAAAAGATAAAAAGAATTAGAATTTTAAATTAGTCTTAAAATACATACAACAAATGGAATATACTTAAAAATACAAATATATTTAATAATAATGCCATTGAAGTTTTAAAGAAAGGAAAAAAAATTAACAGTACTGAAATAAATATGTAAACTTCAGAAACTAAACTTAGTTTAGATGCTTCAATATTTCACTTAAAATATTATTTATTTTATATAAAAACATTTTTTTCATAGATATTTTTAATTATGGCTTATTATCATTTATAAATCAATATTGATTTTAAAATTTAATAGCTTAAAAATATTCATATTGATCTACGATTGTGCGGAAAGGTGAGCATCCTTTTAAAACGGAAATGGACGAATCGATTACGCGTTAGGGATGCTAGTCAGATATACGCGATGAAGCAGTTTTGAAAGAAAAAAAGTAATAGTTATTGTGGAATTTAATTCATAGAATTTTTCTTTTTTGATATTTTAAATTTAAAATTTTTATTAAAAATTAAAGTTATTGTTATTGAAAACCTCTGAAATTACTTTATTCCCCATTACACCACTCTGCTTAAATCTAGCCAATTTTCCACACAATAGGTGGTCGAGAGCTGTATTTTTAATTTTAATGGGAAAAATATGATTCGAGTCATAATATAAACATTCATTTAATAACTGAATAAAGCGAAACATATTTAAGCGAAGTTAGAAATTTTTGAAAGATTAAATAAAGATTTGAAATTAATATAGATTCGAAATTTAGATATCGCTCAAAATAACAAGAATAAATAAGAAAATGTTTTTGCCATTAACTACAATTTAGATTTTATTATGCATACTTTTATTACTTTAATATGCATACTTTCATTAATCTTATGATCAAGTTATTTAAATACACAAACATTTCAAATATCTGACAAATTTGGTTCATACATGCGTTAAAAAACTAACCAATTGATTAATCTATCAAACATATTTGTTAAAAAAATACTAATGGAACTCTTTATTAAACAATATCTTGGCAATTGTTTTTTTTTTTTTTTTTCGTTATTAGTTTTTAAATTCCGTAATGGGCAGTTTTTCCCCTCTATTAATACGGA
This sequence comes from Caerostris extrusa, assembly GCA_021605095.1. NCBI lineage: Eukaryota > Metazoa > Arthropoda > Arachnida > Araneae > Araneidae > Caerostris > Caerostris extrusa. Next base: position 54,501 of record BPLR01014963.1, on the reverse strand, counting down.
AATTACTTTCAAAGCTTGATTATAATATTACATATATTTTGCATTTTTTATTCATATCCATAAAATTGTTTTTAAAAAACTTCAATAATTCTTATTTACATACAAGAAACACTGTAAGAAAAAAATTATCTCAAATAACAAATTGGCATTGATCTTTCTTGAACTTTACTACAATTCCATTTAACGTCTTCCACTATCCTAACGCTCATTTTAAACAAACACACAATATAAAGCAAACTATCGCATCACTCACATCTTTAATTTTTCACCCCACCGCAATCTGTGCTGTAGTAAACAACACAAGTTATTTAACTCCATTACAATCATGTCGGCACACAATAACTAACGGATGCTGCATTCAGGAAGCAAGGCCAGCGAATATCAATCATACAGCCACCGCGAAAAAAGAAATACTACACATTGAGATGCATCTAACCAACAATGAAATTATCTTTTTCCTACCATCACCTAATGAAGAAAGTTATTCCCAAACTTCCACACACCGCCCCAGAACACTCCACCCCCAATCTTGGCAGGGGTTGTTCCTTTTCTTTTTCTTCCTTCCCCCACCCCCCTTTCTGCCTTTCTTTCTATTCTTTACCGGTAATCTTGGGGGTTAGTAGGGTAACAGCAATTAGGGACTCGCCCACCTTCTTGCCTCGTTGTTTACCACAGATGGGTCGCTTATGGGGTATATAATTCGTCCAACCAGTCCGTGGAAGGATTCGTGCGATGCAATTCATCTGATGGCCTGAAGGCAGGTCTTTGTGGGTGTGATATAATTATTGTTGAAGGTAATATCACAGTTATTTGTTAAATTAATTGGTGGATGCATTTATTTATTAAATAAAACTTCCTAAAATCAATGGATGAATAAATTATGAACAGTTTTTATTATTAAATCTATGCATAGATTCATGAGATGCAATTCTAGATGACGAATGTGCGAGTTTTTGTTGAATGAAATGAGACATTATTTGTTTATTTAATTGGTGAATATCTTTATCTATTAAATAAAAATATCCTAAGAAACAATGGATGAATAAATTAAGAATAATTTTTATTATTATTCATTCTACGCTTAGATTCGTGAGATGCAATTCATTTGATGGCCTGAAAGCAATTCTAGATGGCGAATAAACCAAACTGTGTGTAAGTTTTTTATTGAAGGGAATATGACGTAATTATTTATTAAATTAATTAATGGATACATTTATTTAGTAAATACAAAATTTCTACAAAATCAATATATGGATCAATAGTTTTCATAATTTATTATGTGCATAGATTCGTGCGATGCAATTCATCTGACGGCCTGAAGGCAGGTCTTGGTGACAGATGAAACGAGGGTGTGATATAAATATTGTTGAAGGTAATATCGCGCATTTATTTATTAATTTAATTGGTGGATACATTTATTCATTAAATAAAATATCCTAAAATCAATGAATAAATTATGAATAGTTTTTATTAATCATTCTATGCATAGTTTGAGGCCTGAAGGTGCAATTCATCTGATGATGAAACTGAAGGCAAGTCTTGGTGATAGATGAAAGCATAGGATGTGATATAAATATTGTTGAAGGTAATATCGTGCAGTTATTTGTCAAAATTAATTGGTGGATACATTTATTTATCAAATAAAACTTCCTAAAAATCAATGTATGAATAAATTAAGAATAGTTTTTATCATTCATTCTATGGCGCATAGATTTGTGCGATGCAATTCATCTGATAGCTTCTTGAACCAATTCTAGACAATGAATAAAGCAGAGTTGAGTTTTTGTTGAAGGGAATATGACGTAGTTATTTGTTAATTTTAATTCGTGAATACAGCTATTTATTAAATAAAGCTCTCAAAAATCAATGGATGAATAAATTAAGAATAGTTATTATTATTCATTCTATGCATAGCTTCATGCTATGCAATTCACCAGATGGCCTGAAAGCAGTTCTAGATGGCGAATAAAGTAGGGTGTGTGAGTTTTTTTGTTGAAGATATGTCGTAGTTATTTGTTAATTTAATTGGTGGATTCATTTATTTTTAAATAAAGCTTCTCAAAAATCAACGGATGAATAAATTTTTTTTTTTTTTTTTATTAATCTATATATGGATTCATGCGTGCAACTTATTTGGGGATCAAAAGAAAAAATTGGTGGATGAGTTTATGTATGAAAATCGGCTTAAAAGAGCGGTGGATATATTCTTATTATATTTTGATTCGTTAACGCATTTAAAATTTTTTTGAGCACACAATTAATTACAGAAAACAAATATTACTAAAACAGTCTGCTAATAGTAAAATTAAGTTATTAAAACTGGATAAATAAATTACAAAAAAATTACGTATTTCTTTTTTTTTATGTGTTGATGTTGAATACAAATCTTTGCTTTCTGCCTTTTCTTAAGATTTTTTTACATCTTATCTGTAGAGCTGGTATCATAGCAGCAATTAAGATGAACTAATTTTTTTAAGGAGAAGTTAATACTCCTAAATAATAAGTAATATTCTTTGAAAACAATAATGAAAATAAAAACTCTAACTCGATACTAAATAATTTTAATGTATTCCAAGTGGTTCTCTGTCGGTTTAAAATTTATTAGGTCATTTAAACACACATACGATGAATGAAAAAAAAAAAATTTTTTTTTTATTTAAAAGCCATTTTAGGTAATTTTTCTGACATTTTACAAAAAATGATACTATGAATACAGTTGATTCTTATAGTCTTTAAATTTATTAAATTAACTATTTTGTTCAATGGATTCTATTGAATCCCTATAAAATAAAAGTTATTTAAAATTTATATACTCAACATTGAAGGCAAGCTGTTGTATACCTTCATTATTTAACTATTTTCTTATGCATAAACAAATTGCAATTAGTTCTCTAAGAAAAATTCCTGGATATAATACACAAGGAAAAGAAAAAAACGACATAATATGCGACATTCTTTAGGATTTTTATGTGCTTTTAAAAACTCTGGAATAGATATATGTTAAATTATATAACAACTGCATCAATCACTTTCATGGCTTCTTTTTTAACTTCTTTCTCTCTACCAACCTTATTCCTTTATTTCCACTTTATGGAGTTGCTTGCTTAAGAAAGTAAATTTTTTATTTCAAAGCATCATCGCCATCTGTTGTAGGTAATAACTGTTTTTTTTTTTTTTTTTTTTTGCATACTTTGTTATATTTAAACATGCCCCCCCCAGTTTTTTTTTTTTTTTTTTTTTTTTTTTTTTTTACTTTTTTACCTTTTGCTTACATCTCGTAAAAACTCATTTAGTTTAGAAATAAAAAAAATGGGCAGACGTTTTGGATGAGCAACTTGGCTGTTTCCTAAAAAAAAAAAACAGTTTTTGGACATTTAAATTTCTTTTTTTGCTACTAAAACGTTCAGTTAATACTCTGTTTAACATGAGAATATAATCTTGTTTTTATTTTGGGTTATTTTTATATTCAAGATTAAAAAAAAAGAAAAGATATTGTAAAAAAGAAATTGAAGTAAAAATCTTGAATAATTACGGAGTTTACTTTTACAAATGTTTCTTTCTTCGCTGGAGTTTTAAAAAAAAAATGTACAGGCGTTTTTCTTCTATGTGATGGTCTGCAACTATCATAGCTCAAAGAAAGAAACTTTCTTTCTCTAATAACATTATAATGTATTTGATAGCTTTTATAATGGATTTGGGGTTCAAAAGGTGTTTAGAAAGGCATTTATTACGTGGTTAGACTTAAAAATTCGCTACAAATGCTTTATACATTTTTATTCAACTCTTCAACATATGCGCTTTACACGGTCTTTCAATTTGATTTTATATTTAGAGAGTATGCAGTTCAAAGTTAACTCAAAAATGAAATAAATTTTATTTAGCAATTGAACAATCTCGTTTTTACGTGTCATATGTTTTCTTCTATAGATGGTTTGGTTTGGTTTTCGCTCTACGGTCATCTTGTGCACGAGGGCTAAACAGACCGAGACCTACAGTTTAAAGTGGATTCGAACCACTACAAACATCCATGGCACTGCCCTGGACTCGAACCCGAAATCTGAGGTACCGAGCGCCAGAACGCTACCCACTCGACCATTCAGGTGCCTTTTTTCTTCTATAGAAGTCTAAACGAAGAACAAATAATATTAGAGAAAAGAATGTCATTAAACTCTCACAAACTATTATGTTATTTATTCAGAGAACAGTCAAGGTTTTCACTAACAAGTAAGAATATATCCTTTATATGTATTTTGATGCTGACAAATCTCCATTTCATGAATTCATTTTCACAATGTCAAAGATGTATACTTCAGTTGATGAACTAATATTTAACGATTTGTGGTTCAGTGTTAAATTGCGCAGTTGGTTAGTATTAGGGCTGAAATTAAATCAGCTAGCGGCATTGTTATAGATACTGTTTCAAAAGACAAGGGGACTCTGTGGCGTTAGGGATGTTCAGCTTCTTGCCGCGTAAAGTCAGTATAACTGGTGAAAGTTATGGGTTTTCTCTCATATGGTACGCAAATGCGGGGGAAGTCCCCCTCTAAAAGTCCACCCAAGGCACTGCCCTCCTCCTTCAGCTTCACGGAGCTAAGCCAGACTTCTACCTACGGGGTGCTCCGTCACCGCAGAAATGCCCGCCCTCTTTCCTACCATCCATGGATAGTCTACTAATGAGGTGCCGTCTAGCGCTGCCAGACCCTGAGAATTAGTCACAACAAAAACCTTTAATATTTTATATTAAAAAATTGAAAATAAAAAGTAAAAGCAATTAAATTTTTAAGACGAAAGCTGAAACAGTATTTTAAAAAATAAATATTCATTGATATCAATAAAATAAACTACAAGTTATTGAATGTATTACAACAGATCTGTATAATATGAATATAACTATGTACTACTAATGATCTGTTGGGGGGAGATATACTAGTTAACAGAATATATCTCTTACATTTTATATTTAGTTTATTTCACGTTGAATACTAAAACGTCTATACATATAATGTCTATCCATACATCCTTTTTAATGTCTATCCATACATTCTTTTTTAATGAAAATAAATAATTCTTAAAATCAATCCCTTTTAACTATGCGAAGGGTCCCTTTCTTTCTATTTTTTAATAAATTTTGTTTAATAGTGTCCCCCACCAATAAAACAAATCAGTATTGACTTTTGTACTTTCAAATGCAAACGATGAAAAAATAATTTTTTTTTGATGGCGCGTGCGTGCATTGCAATTATTATTTTCAGAAATGAGATGATTCGATATAAATTGCGAAAAGCGTCTATCTCAAATCAACATTCAGGGTGCTTGGTGAGGGGTTTACCAGATTATCTTTCAAAAAAAAAAACAAATGTCGGACAGTCTTAGATGCCTTATATCTTCTAGTCTGTGGATAGTTTCTTTTATGCCTTTCAGGTTATTCAAGTGAGGGAAAAAAAATAAATAAATAAATAAAACCCGATATCCACGGATGCCTGCACACACAAAGACAGAAACAATTGGATCTAAATCAGAGTTTAAAATATACCTTTGGTTTAAAATTTGGGAAAAAAAGTAAATAAATCTAAGTAAAATAAACATCGCAATTGAAGTATATGAAAGAAAAAGTTTTCAGAAAAAAAATATTGTTGAAAAATGACATTATCTAGCCAACAATCTACATAAATAAAGCTTTTATTAAAAGGCACAAAATTCCTATACTAAAATACGCAAAATTAGCTTCTTAACAATAATTGCATCCTATCTTAAATGCTAAAGAAATATTTATTACAAATGACCAAATCTATGATTTTGATTTATGATCAAATCTATTGATCTAAACCATCCTTTATTTATTTATATGTTTATTTCGTGATCCTGCATAATACGTGTTATAACAAAATGCCTTTACTAAAAATGTGATAAATTTTAAATTACAAATAACGAAGAAAGTATTTATTCATTTAATTCTTAACAGAAAAAAATTTACTTAAATAAAATTCACTAGTCCGGTACCTTTGCTAAAGGTAAACATCAGTATAACTTCCACAACAATATAAATCCACTTCAAAATACCAATCAAACAAAAATCCTAAACGCCAACCTAAATATTATCACTACGTCAGTCAGAGTGAATTAAATAAACCGTCCAGCAAATTAATCTGTTAGAGCCAGCATATAATACCAGTTAACTTTACGACTAGTGACATTAACAAGCTGCCTTTGCAATCTGAATGCCCATCACAGTGACTGCATATAATGCTGAGAGAGTACCTACGGTTGATGAGAACACTGAGTAATTGGGGTGAGGATCAAAGATTAGGGATAAAATGGGCATTTCATGTACCGCTACTTTCAAACCCAGTTAAACCTCGGATTAACATGGTGCCCATCAGATGCCGCCATCCCTTGAATCTGCATGTAATGAGTTTTCTTTGTTGGGTGGAAAGTCTTCGAGTTGAAGCACCACGTTCAGCTCGGGTTAGGGAATTAGTTTATGTCGGTATAAAGAGGGTTTTCGGCTTTCAAAGGATCAAATAAAGAAAGCTGTTGAGTTAACAAACTGACATAAGGCATTTTCGTATAAGACAGGGTTGGATGAAACAAAATAAGGTAGGATAAAGTAAATAGATCCCCTAATTTTATTGCAAGCTATACTGAATTAATAAGTTATGCAATCACAAAGTTCAATGTTATGCGTAGGTAGAATGTAGGTGGAATCCGATAGCGGCGTTCGTTGTCATTACTATTTTCTGAAACGAGGAGAATTTATAGCGATTGTGACACATGTAAAGCGTCTTGAATCAATAGTAATGTTATCAGGTGGAGTTTTCAATTTCCTCTATTTGATGCGCAGTCGTGGGGAAGCTATCCTCCCAAAAGGCAATGCACCATTTGTTCATGGTAGATAAGTGGAACATGAAGTCCAATAATGTGCAACAAAAGAAAATATTATTAAAGGATGTATAAATGTTTCGGCACAGTTAAATATTTGAAATTATAGTGGAATTTTTAAAAAGAAATACAATGCATTAAAATTTTTAGAATAAAAAAATGTGTTGTAGAAATGTACCATACTACTTAAAAAGGAAAATTCTAAAAATTACAGACATGAAAAAATTAATATAAATAAAAACTTTATTATTTTTCTTCGATATTACAATATTTTAAAATAATATTAATTTCAAAACTAATACAAAATATAATGAGTAGTAAACTTCAAAACGCAGTATTTCTTAAAAAGACACAGATCTTGTCCTTTTAATAAAGGAATAATATATTTAACTGTTGTTATAAATTTACAACAACAATCATGATAAAATGCAGATTGGGAAATATAGCTCTCATGATCATTGGATAAAGAAGATATATCTCGGCAAGAAAATTTCCAATTAAGATCATATGCATAAATGAAAAGAAAAGCAATAAAAATGAAAGTAATTTTACAGTAGCAGAACTAGAAGAATTTTAAACTTCTGTTAAAAGATAAAAATTACTAAGAGTTCCATATTTTTGACTTAGAAAAGAAATTGTTTGAATTTGTCTTCTAATAATAACACAACTGTATTATTCACATATTATTTCAGGTTATACATATTAGTATTTCTAATCAAGTTCCTATATATGTTATGTAGTTCAATGTTTAATTTTCAGCCATTTAACAAAATAAACGGTTTTGTTTATATATTTCTAAAACTTTAAGCACCTTCGCATAAGTTGGCAACATCAGTCTATAATTCTGACAGAAATAGAAATTAATTTCTCTGTTTAAACCAAATATTTGGGCATTATAAATAAATATCAGAAATGAATAAATCCTTAAAAGGATTATACAGAATATATCAGTCTCTCATTTTATATATCTCCTAAATATAGAGAATTAAATCGTACAAAAAATTAATTTTTAATTAACAAAAACAAATATTTTGGGTTACCTTTTTACTACTCTTAGGCAAACACGAATTAACTCGTGATATCGTACCTCTGGTAACAGTTCCATTCGGGAATTCATATCGTTTCACAGATTTATGATCGATGTCCTATAGTAGCCACAACAATGTCGATGAGTGGCATGTTATTTATCCCCTTTACTTTCCGTTATTTTTTACTTAAATAAGTAAAAACAGTTAACTAAATACAGCTAATCTACATATCTTCAAATCGTGCAAAAATTAATTGTTAATTGACAAAAACGAGCATTTTGAGTTACTTTGTATTAACTTTAAGGCAAACACGAATAAACTCTGATATCGTACCTCTGGTAACAGTTCCATTCGGGAATTCATATCGTTTCACTTTTCATGATCGATGTCCTATAGTAGCCTACAACAATGTCGATGAGTGGCATGTTATTTATCCTTTACTTTCCGTTATTTTTTACTTAAATAAGTAAAAACAGTTAACTAAATACAGCTAATCTACATATCTTCAAATCGTGCAAAAATTAATTGTTAATTGACAAAAACGAGCATTTTTGAGTTACTTTGTATTAACTCTTAGGCAAACACGAATTAACTCGTGATATCGTACCTCTGGTAACAGTTCCATTCGGATATCGTTTCACAGATTTATGATCGATGTCCTATAGTAGCCACAACAATGTCGTTATTTAAACAAAAATATATAGTGGCATGTTATTTATCCCCTTACTTTCCGTTAGTTTTTACTTAAATAAGTAAAAACAGTTAACTAAATACAGCTAAATACTACATATCTTCAAATCGTGCAAAAAATCAATTCATTTTGAGTTACTTTGACAAAACGAATTAACTCGCATTTTCACAGATTTATGATCGATGTCCTATAGTAGCCACAACAACTGAGTGGAATGTTATTTATCCCCTTTACTTTCCGTTAGTTTTACTAAATAAGTAAAACAGTTAACTAAATACAGCTAATCTACATATCTTCAAATCGTGGTAAAATGAATTGTTAATTGACAAAAACGAGCATTTTGAGTTACTTTGTATTAACTTCACGAATTAACTCGTGATATCGAGGCTGGTAACAGTTCCATCAATTCATATCGTTTCACAGATTTATGATCGATGTCCTATAGTAGCCACAACAATGTCGATGAGTGGCATGTTATTTATCCACTTTCCGTTAGTTTTTACTTAAATAAAACATTAAAAACAGTTAACTAATACATATCACCTAATTTTACATATCTTCAAATCGTGCAAAAATTAATTGTTAATTGACAAAAACGAGCATTTTGAGTTACTTTGTATTAACTCTTAGGCAAACACGAATTAACTCGTGATATCGTACCTCTGGTAACAGTTCCATTCGGGAATTCATATCGTTTCACAGATTTATGATCGATGTCCTATAGTAGCCACAACAATGTCGATGAGTGGCATGTTATTTATCCCCTTTACTTTCCGTTATTTTTTACTAAATAAGTAAAAACAGTTAACTAAATACAGCTAATCTACATATCTTCAAATCGTGCAAAAATTAATTGTTAATTGACAAAAACGAGCATTTTGAGTTACTTTGTATTAACTCTTAGGCAAACACGAATTAACTCGTGATATCGTACCTCTGGTAACAGTTCCATTCGGGAATTCATATCGTTTCACAGATTTATGATCGATGTCCTATAGTAGCCACAACAATGTCGATGAGTGGCATGTTATTTATCCCCTTTACTTTCCGTTATTTTTTACTTAAATAAGTAAAAACAGTTAACTAAATACAGCTAATCTACATATCTTCAAATCGTGCAAAAATTAATTGTTAATTGACAAAAACGAGCATTTTGAGTTACTTTGTATTAACTCTTAGGCAAACACGAATTAACTCGTGATATCGTACCTCTGGTAACAGTTCCATTCGGGAATTCATATCGTTTCACAGATTTATGATCGATGTCCTATAGTAGCCACAACAATGTCGATGAGTGGCATGTTATTTATCCCCTTTACTTTCCGTTATTTTTTGCTTAAATAAGTAAAAACAGTTAACTAAATACAGCTAATCTATATATCCTCAAATCGTGCAAAAATTAATTGTTAATTGACAAAAACGAGCATTTTGAGTTACTTTGTATTATTCTAGGCTACTACAATTCTACGAATTGACTCGTTTGTCAATAGTTATATTTTTTCACTTTTGATTCGATGTACTGAGGTACCTACAATAATAGTGATTGGTTTGGTTTGGCTTGTACTCTACTGTCATTTTGTGCATATGAGGGCTAATTAAACAGGGACCTACAGTTTAAATCGTGGAAACCGAACCCTCACAAACATCCATGCCACCGCCAGCATTCGAACCTGAAGCCTGTGGTACCAAAGGGCAGAGCGCCCTGCCAATTAGACATGCCGTTACAATAACAGCAAGGATGAGGGGGTATATTATTTATTGCTTATGAACTCCATTTATCATTATTGATTTTCAAAATAAGTGAAAATAAAAGTATTTTATTGATAAGAGCGGCGATGTAAGGTATGATGATACCAAGAGCTCCAGTGATGAATCAGATGATTATATTTCTGATTATAATGTGCATTCACAATGTCTAAATTAATACAAGAATTTCTAAAACAAAATATATATAAAAAAATAAGATCAAAACTATTGATCATAATTCTGATGAAATTATTTATATGAAACAAAACAATATTTAAAAAAACTACTGTTTAAGGTATTTTTTATTACAAAATTACAATTAATAAAGCAATAATTAAATCAATAAAGCAAAACCAATACATCAACACGTACTGAAATTTTCGAAAATTCCGAGCGACTTTTAAAGCATCCATTTTTAAGCCTCCAAATTAATTCCACAAATTTTGCCACCAAGCTATAAATTTTCCACCGAAACATATATTTTTAATTCTTCCGCCCAATCCTTTCCTATCAGAAACCGAGGTAAATGGATATTTCATCGATTCGTGGTACAACATCCACAATCCGTTTTCAATTATCCACGGTCCCGTGTCGGATTAGTGTCTGCAAGCGAAGGGAAGCGGTGTAATTAATTTCTCACAACAAGTTTTACCGCCAAATTCTCGCGTTGGTGACTAGCCCGCCAAGGATTAGCCTCGAATTGGGAATTGACACAGGAGACGATTTCACAATGGCGGCATTTCGACGCTGGTGGAAGGCGTCCAAGAATGCGCTTGATGGGTCCTCAATTCCGACAATTATGCAATGCGATTGAGGGTGGAACGCTTTCGAGCCAATTTAGTCACTTGCGATTAGACTGCTTCTGTGATGTGTGCGCATTAAAATTCGCTGATGTCCCAGAAGAGGTTCAGCAACAAAGGGGCTTGAGTGTCAATGCGGATTGACGATTACAGTTATGGGGAGGGTTAATCTACCATGTTAAGGTATACGAGACATAACATGAAAACATTGCACACAGATTAAATACATAAGGTGAACTAATAGAAACATTTATCAAACATGCAATTTTCAAACAAAAAATAGATTATTTCAAATTTAAATATATTCATATTCAATCAGTGAATTTCTTTTCTATATCCACCTATAACTACTTAAAAATATAAGTAATTTGATTTTACAATTACAAAAGAATTTATAATTTTTAAATAAAAGATTAAAAGTTTATAATTAACTTTATGATCACGTTACAAATATGTCAGTTAAATATATTTATCGAATAATATAGTTGATTTTTTAAAAGGATATATTATACACGGGGATATAAAATAATTTACAGGAGGCATTCCATAGGAATTTCCTGTCGTTTCACAGACACACGACTCGATGTCCTATAGTAGCTACAACAATGGCGATAAGTGGAAATATTATTTTATTAAATATTATATGGCATATTATTTATCGCTTTTATTTGTTATTTTTGTTTTCAAAACAATAAAACAACGATTAAATACAGCGGATTAATGTTTGAAAAATAAATTTTTAATTGACAAAACGAGTATTTTGACTTACCTTGTACTATAAGGCAAACACGAATTAACTCATGATATCGTATGTCTGGCAACAATTCCATCGGGATTTCCGTCGTTTCAAAGACATATCATTCGATATCCTGTAGAGCCATAATAACGGAGAGGATCGGAATATTATTTATTGCTTATGACCCTTATTTTCCATTATTTTTTTTTTAAATAAGTAAAAAATGAAGATATTTTTATTGATAATAATAGCGATGCAAGGTATGGTGATCGAAATCTAAGCGGTGAATCAGATGATTATATTTCTGATTATAATGTGCAATCCCAATGTCCCTAAATTAATACATGAATGCGGCCTGAATGACCGAGTGTCTAGTACTCAGGCGCTCAGTGCCACAAGTTTCGGGTTCGAGTCTCGGAGGTGCCATAGATGTTTGAAGTGGTTCAGAATCCACTTTAAGTCGTAGGTCCCGGTCTCTTATGATTGTAGAGCGTCACGAAGCCAAGTTTTTTTTACCTACGGGTGCTCCATTTTTGCCCCCTTTTTCAAATAAATCCAACGGGTTCGTATTGATCCTAATTTTGATAAGAAACTTAACAATTTCGGAAAACACAAATGTTTTTTAAAATAAGATCAAAGTTTATTGATAATAATTCTTTATATAAAAATTGATTCTTTTTAGAATTAATTATTACTAAATTAATAATCACAAACCAATAAAGCGAAATCAATACAACAACTGAACTACTGAACTTTTCTAAAATTCAGAACGACTTTAAAGCATCCACTTTTAAGCCACCAAAATTAATTCCACAAAATTTGCCACCAAGCTATAAATTTTCCGCCGACCGAAACCTCAATTTTTAAATCTTCCGCCCAATCCCTTCTATCAGAAACCCGAGCTAAATGGATATTTCATCGATTCGTGGTACAACATCCACAATCCGTTTTCAATTATCCCCGATCCCGTGTCGGATTAGTGTCTGCAAGCGAAGGGAAGCGGTGTAATTAATTCCTCACAACAAGTTTTACCGCCAAATTCTCGCGTTGGCGACTAGCCTGCCAAGGATTAGCCTCGAATTGGGAATTGACACAGGACACGATTTCACAATGAAGGCATTTCGACGCTGATGGAAGATGTGCAAGAATGCACTTGATGGGTCCTCAATTCCGACACTTATGCAATGCGATCGGAGGGTGGAATGCGTCGAGCCAATTTGGTCACTTGCGATTAGACTGCTTCTGTGATGTGTGCGCATTAAAATTTGCTGATGTCTCAGAAGAGGTTTAGCAACAAAGGGGCCTGGAGTGTCAATGCGGTTTAACGATTACAATTATGGGGTCAGGGTAATCTACCAGGTTTAAGGTATGCAAGACATAACATGAAAACATTGCACACAGATTAAATACACAAGGTGCACTAATTGAAACATTTATCAAACATGCAATTTTCAACTGGAAAATATATTATTTCAAATAGAAATATATATACTTATATTCAATCAGTGACTTTTTTTTATATTCACCTGTAACTACTTATAAAATATAAGAAGTAATTTAAATTTTACAATTAAAAATGAATTGCAAATTTTTAAAGTTTATAATTAACATAATCACATTATAAATTTGGCAGTTAGATATATTCATTGAATAATGTAGTTAATTTTGTAAAATAGACATATTATACAAGGGTTCATAAAAAAGTTTGGAAGCATCACCAGTTAAAAATTTCTTTTCTTCAAACTTCACACCTTGTACCGAGGATTATGTAGACCGCTGCCAATTAGACATGGTGAGAGTGAAATATAGGCCGTAGGACCCGGTCTGATATGACTGTAGATCGTCACGGAGCCAAGATAGACTTCTACCTACGGGCGCTTCATTACAACCGAATCTGCCACCTTTCCCTTTAACCATGAGTCCATACGGGTTCGTGGGCTTCATCTATCAAGTGGGATAAGAAACCAACAACAACAATACGTGCATTTCTAAAACAAATATGTTTTAAAAAATATGATCAAAAGCTTATTGATCCTAATTCTGATGAAACTTACTTTTTGAAACAAAACAATATTTCTAAGACAACCTGATTCTTTAAGGAATTAACTATTACAAAATTAATAATTACAAACCAATAAAGTGAAACCAATACAACAACACTGAACTACTGAAATTCTCGAAAAGTCCGAACGACTTTTAAAGCATCCACTTTTAAGCCTCCAAAATTCAATTCCACAAATTTTGCCACCAAGCTATAAATTTTCCGCCGTAACCTCAATTTTTAATTCCTGGCCCAATCCCTTTTATCAGAAACCCGAGCTAAATGGATATTTCATCGATTCGTGGTACAACATCCACAATCCGTTTTCAATTATCCCCGGTCCCGTGTCGGATTAGTGCCTGCAGCGGTTTAATTAATTTCTCACGAACAAGTTTTACCGCCAAATTCTCGCGTTTGCGACTAGCCCGCCAAGGATTAAGCTCGAATTGGGAAATGACACAGGAGACGATTTCACAATGGCCTCCTCCTCTCTCTCTGACGGCATTTCGACGCTGATGGAAGGCGTACAAGAATGCACTTGATGGGTCCTCAATTCCGACAATTGTTCAATGCGATTGGAGGCTGGAATGCGTCGAGCCAATTTAGTCACTTGCGATTAGACTGCTTTTGTGATGGGTGCGCTTTTAAATGTGCTGATGTCGCAGGAGAGGTTCAGCAACAAAGGAGACGGGAGTGTCAATGCGGATTGACGATTACAGTTATGGGGTGAGGGTTAATCTCCCACGTTAAGGTATGCGAGACGTAACATGAAAACATTGCCCACAGATTAAATACATTAAGTGAACTAATCGAATATCTGAAAACTTTTATCAAACAGAAAATACGATTCGTTAGAATAGAAATATATTCATATTCAAGCAATGAATTTTTTTCCTATATCCGCCTATAACTAATTATAAAATATAAGAAATGATCTTGATTTTACAATTACAAATGAATTGCTAATTTTTAAATTAAAGATTAAAAATTCATAATTAACTTTATAATCACGTTATAAAAATATGGCAGTTAAATATATTTATCGAATAATATAATTGATTTATAGATATATTATAATTAAAATAGATATATTATACAGGGGGCCATAAAAATAACTTACAGGAGGCATTCCATAGGAATTTCATGTCGTTTCACAGGCATATGATGTCCTATAGTAGCTGCAATATTGGCGATAAGTGGAAATATTATTTTATATAAATATTATATGACATATTTTTTATCGTTTTTATTTCTTCTTTTTTTTCAAAATAAATAAAACAACGATTAAAATGCTGTGGATTTAATCGTTCGAAAATTAATTTTTAATTGATAAAAACGATTATTTTGGGTTATCCTGCATTATTATAAGACAAACACGAATTAATTCGTGATATCGTATGTCTGGCAACAAGCCTTTCATCGGGATTTCATATCGTTTCACAGATTTATGTTTCGATGTCCTATGATACCCACAACAATGACGAGGTCAATGGATATTATTGTTTATAGTTGTTATTATTTGTTTATGACTACTTTTAATTATTTTTTTCTTCAAAATAAGTAAAGATGAAGATATTTTTATTGATAATAATAGAGATGTAAGGTATGGTGATCTTGAAAGCTCCGGCACTGAATCAGAGGATTATTGTTCTGGTTCTAATGTGCAACTGCAATGTCTAAATTAATTCATGAATAGGGCCTGAATGACCAAGTGTCTAGCGCTCTGGTGCTCGATGCCACAGGTTTCGTGTTCGAGTCTCTGCGGTGCCATGGATGTTTGTAGTGGTTCGGAATCCATTTTAAGTCGCAGGTCCCGGTTTCACACGACTGTATAGCATCATGAATTCAATTAGACTTCTACCTACGGGTGCTCCATCACAACCGAATCTGCCCCCTTTCCCTACAACCATGAGTCCATACGGGTCGTAGGGTTGGTCTACATTGTCAAGTGGGATAAGAATGAACAATAACAATACATGAATTTCTAAAAACAAAATTTTTTAAAAATAAGATCAAAGTTTATTGATCATAAATCTGATGAAACTTATTTTCCTGAAACAATATTTGAAAAAAATGATTCCTTATGAATTAAATATTACAAAAATTGCATGGGACAAATCAATAAAGCGAAACCAATACAACAAACAACACGTACTGAAATTTTCGAAAATTCGAACGACTTTTAAAGCATCCACTTTTTGCCTTCTAAATTAATTCCACAAATTTTGCCACCACCATAACCTCACTTTTTAATTCTTCCGCCCAATCTCTCCTATCAGAAACCGGGGCAAATGGATATTTCATCGATTCCTGGTACAACATCCACAATCCGTTTTCAATTATCCCCGGTCCCTTGTCGGATTAGTGTCTGCAGCGGAGGGAAGCGGTTTAATTAATTTCTCACAACAAGTTTTACCGCGAAATTCTCACGTTGGCAACTAGTCCCTCCAAGGATTAAGCTCGAATGGGGAAATGACACAGGAGACGATTTCACAATGGCTTCTGTCTCGCTGACGGCATTTCAACGCTGATGGAAGGTGTCCAAGAATGCGCTTGATGGGTCCTCAATTCCGACAATTATGCGATTGGAGGGTGGAATGCTTTCGGTCCAATTTAGTCACTTGCGATTAGACTGCTTCTGTGATGTGTGGGCATTAGAATTCTCTGATGTCGCACAAGAGGTTTAGCAACAAAGGGCCGGCAGTGTCAATGCGGATTGACGACTACAATTATGGGGTCAGGGTTAATCTACCATCTTAAGTTATGCGAGACATAACATGGAAACGTTGAACACAGATTAAATACACAAGGTGAACAAATCGAATAATTAAAAACATATACCAATTATACAAACAGAAAATACGATTATTTCAACAGAATCAAAAGTCATAATCAGAAACATATTTTCAAACAGAAAATACGATTATTTCAAATCGAAATATATTCATATTCAATCCAGTGAATTTTTCTATATCCACCTGTAACTGTATCCACCTATTTCTGTATTTTTCTATATCCACTTTTTTTCTATATCCATCTGCTTATTATAAAATATAAGAAGTAATTTTGATTTTACAATTAAAAATGAATTGCTAATTTTTGTAAAGCTTTATTATAAACTTCTAGTCTGGTGTTTAATCACATTATAAATATAGCAGTTAACACCACATTATAAATGCAGCATTCATCGAATAATATAGTTGCTTTCGTAAAATAGATATATATATACAGGGGGCCATGAAAATTAATAAAGACATCATAAAGACATCTCCAGTCAAAAATTTCTTTTTATTTCTCCACACCTCACCCCCAAATTTAGGACTATGCAGCCCCTACCAGAGAGAAAGATAAGGGTGGAACATCTGTGGATCACATGGGAACAATGAACAGCCCACTGAAGGGTAATGTGGGGCGGACAGGGCCCTTCGGGAGAACTTTTTAAGACGTAACTACCCAGCATTTGCGTGTCATATGAGAATCTTCCGCCTGGAAATATGCTTATAAATTCGAGATGCTTTACGGCTGTTATCAAAATCGCCACCGAGGCTTCTCGTTTCTGATATTTCATTAATGAAATAAAATTTCATATATAGACTAAAAGGCATGACAAAATCAATTAAAAAATAACTCAAAAAAGTAACCGATAAGAAATATTTTGGCGCTGACGGAACTAAAAACTGTGCAATAATTACAATGAACACACAGAAATAATGTTCAAATACACTGAAGTGACAAAATCATGGGATACCTCTTAACATCGTGTCGGCCCTCCTTCGCCGGCGAAGTGCAGCAACTCGACTAGGCATGGACTCAAATTCGTTGGAAGTCTTCTGCAGGAATATTGAGCCATGCTGTCTCGATAGACGTCCATAATTGTGAAAACGTTGATGGTGCAGGATTTTTATTACGAACATCTCGATGATGTCCCATAAATGCTCGATGGAATTCATGTCGGGCGATCTAGGTGGCCAGATCATTCGTTGGAATTGTTAGAATGTTCTTTAAACCAATCGCGAACAGTTGTGGCCCGGGGACATGGCGCATTGTCATCAATAAAAATCCCATCGTTGTTTGGGTACATGAAGTCCACGAATGGCTTCAAGTGATCTCCAAGTAGGTGAACATAAATACATTTCCAGTCAATGTTCTGTCCAGTCGCACCAGAGGACCAAGTCCATGCCATGAAAACAGCCCACACCATTACGGAGCCACCACCAGCTTGAACAGTGCCTGGCTGACAGTTTGGGTCCATGGCTTCGTGGGGTCTGCGCCACACTCGAACCCTACCATCAGCTCTTACCAATTGAAATCGTGACTCATCGGATCAGGCCACGGTTTTCCATTCATCTAGGGACCCACCGATATGCTCACGTGCCCACGAGAGTCGCTGCAAGCGATCTCGTTCTGTCATAAAGGCACTCGAGTCGGTCTTCTGCTGGAATATCCCAAGAAAGCCAAATTTCTCCGCACAGTTCTAACAGACAAGTCCCTTGTACGTCCACATTGATTTCTTTGGTTATTTGACGCAGTGTTGCTTGTCTGTTTGAATTTACGACTGTTTGCAGACGTCGCCGGTCTCGGTCGTTAAGTGCAGGCGGTCGACCACTGCGCTGTCCATGGTGGGATGTTATGCCTGAAATGTCATACTCTCGGCACACTCTTGACACATTGGATCTGGGAATGTTTTCCCTAACGATTTCCGAAATGGCATGACCCATGCGTCTAGCTCCAAATAACATTCCGCGTTCAAAGTCTGTTAATTCCCGTCGTGCGGTCATCATCACGTCAAAACCTCTTCACATGAATAACTTGAACAGAAATGAAAGCTCTGCGAAAGCACTGCGCATTTATACCTTTCTACGCGATGCTACTGCCATCTGAAAATTTGCATATTGCTATCCCATGACTTTTGTCACTTCAGTGTATTAAAAAATCGCAAAAATATCCCTGGTCAATGGGCTGACCTTCCCTGAGCATGATATTTCATCCAACGTATGGAAATCTCTACTGCTGCGCGTAAACTGCTAATTTCGATGTTAATGACAGTCCATCTGATATTCTCTTTCAAAGAACACAAGTTTGTAACTCCATTAACATACGCAACGAATTTTCGATATCTCTGCAACCAAAATCATATGTGCCATATTGTCCATTGTCCATTCCATCGGAATATATTTTGTTATCTCTCTCAAGTATCTAAATTGTAAACATGTCATGACAGCAGTGCCAAAATCTCTCCTATCGACAACTTTTTACAATTTTTATTTGTGGTACAATTTTTATTATGGTACATCTCATCATCCCATATTTCCTATAGTTTTCTAAGAAATTTGGTACAATTCTGTTCGTTAGTTTTAGTTAAAGATGCCTCCAAACGGAAAAGCTATTTTATGGCCAAATACATATAACAGTAAGATTTAAAATTGAGAGGTAACGTCACTGTTATGGTATGCAAAAACTGCTAACAAAGTGTAGAACTGATCTAATTTTATAAATATTGAAATACATTGAAAATATTATTCCTAAATATACATTTTATCGTATTAATGAATAGACCCAAATAAAAATATTTCAGAATTAGAGCACAAAAATAAAATTTAATAAATGCAATTATTAAAATTATTCGCCAAAATGATGAAACAAATGCATCATAAAATAAAACAAGCACAAAACTGATTATGTTTGCGAAATGTGATGCCCCATGTGGTATAATGAAGATTAGCAATACAATAAACTCATAATGAATTATTAGACCATTATAATGAAAGTATTATAATAAAATAGCACTGAAATTAAAAAAAATTAATTGCATTCTATTATAAATCATAATGAAGCATTACAAATTTTCATTAGTTTATTTTTGTGGGATAGAAAACACGCACTATAAATTAAAACCATTTATTATGTTTACACAGTACCATGCCAATATGAGACGAGATACGTCACATCCTTTGGAGAGGATTTTGAATAACGCCTTTCTGAAACAAATTAAAATGACAAGAATGAAAGGAAAGCATTATTCTTTTGAAATTCGCTCGATCCAGCTTTGAGCAAACAGTGATGAGATGCGAGAAAAGTTAATGAATAAATAAATGCTAACTCGAATTACAGCCATAAATAAACAACCTGACAAAGGTAGCGGAATAGCATGTTTGAGATTTGCGAAATTGTATTTGTTTCAATGAGAAGAAATAGTTTGTGTATGTTGTGGAAGTTTTGTGCAATAGGAACAGTACGTAACACACAAAATACTTGGACTTCAAGATATTCATACATCAAATAGCCTCGTTGCCTAGAGCTGAATAAATATTATATCTCATTTTGATAGGTTTGGTTGTGGAAAGGTATAAATTGGAACTTACAATGTTAAAATTCATTAGAATCAAAATTGGGTTTTATAAATTTTAGTTTTGGTTAAAAATTTTTGTCCAACCATGGTTTGGTGGAAGCTTGTTGAGACTTAAACAGTGGCTTTTCAAGGAAGTTTGGATGGACATGTATTTTGGCAGCATGAGTTTTAAGTTTTCTTCACAAGTAACACGAATTCTAGAAAGTTGACTTTAAAAAGATCTATAGTAAGGCATTTTCCCACTTTTCTTTATACGGGTGTTCTGCAAGCCGTAATACTCTCTGATGTAACAAATACTGTTCTAGAACTCTAGAATTCAATGCTCACTAAACATTATCTTAATAAATACAATAATAAAATAAAATAAAAATAGCCTTTCTTATAAAAAATGGCAATATATCAATAGGTATTAGGAATCGTTTGATCAAGAAAAGATTTTAATATAGGTAAAAAAATAATGGCTTATATCAGCTTTAGTACATTGAAAAGCGTTACAAAAATACCTTTTAAAAAAGGTGAAGAAATTTTCAGAATTAAGTAATTGATTATCATAATATTAATAGAGATTACATTAGCCAAAAATTTATCAAAATAATTGAAATAAATGCATCATAAAATGAAACAAGCACAAAACTGATTATGTTTGCGAAGTATGATGCCCCGTGTGGTTTTATGAAGAATTGTAATACAATAAACTCATACTGAATTGTTAGACCATTATAATGAAAGAATTATATTAAAAATAGCACTGAAATTAAAAAAAAATTAATTGCATTCTATTATAAATCATAATGAAGCATTACAAATTTTCATTAGTTTATTTGGTGGGAGAGAAAATACGCAAAATAAATTAAAATCACTTATTATGATTGCACTGTTCCACACCAATATGAAACGAGATGTGTTATATGCTTGGAGAGAATTTTGAATATTTCTGAAACAAATTAAAAAAACGATAAGAATGAAAGGAAAGCATTATTCTTTAGAAATTCACTCGGAGATAGCTTTCAGCAAACAATGATGAGATACGAGAAAATTTAATGAATAAATAAATGCTAACTCGAATTACAGCCATAAATAAACAGCCTGACAATGGTAGCGGAATAGCATGTTTGAGATTCGCGAAATTGTATTTACTTCAATGAGAAGAAATAGTTTGTGTATGTTGTGGAAGTTTTGTACAATAGGCACGACAGTACGTAACACACAAGATACTTGGACTTCAAGATGCATTTTGACAGCATGAATTTTAAGTTTTCTTCACAAGTAACACAAATTCTAGAAAGTTGACTTTAGTAAGATCTATAGCAAGGCACTTACCCCACTTTTCTTTTATATGGGTTTTATGTTTGCAAGACGCAATATTCTCGATGTAATAAATACTGTTTTAGATCTCTAGAACACAAGATTCAGAAAGCACTCTCTTAAGTAATTGATGATCACAATAATAATAGAGATTACATTAGCCAAAAATTTATCAAAATAATTGAAATAAATGCATCATAAATTAAAACAAGCCCAAAACTGATTATGTTTGCAAAGTATGATGCCCCATGTGGTATAATGCAGATTTGCAATACAATAAACTCATAATGAATTAGACTATTATAATGAAAGTATTATAATAAAATAGCACTAAAATGATAAAAAAAAAAAAAAAATTAATTGCATTCTATTTTAAATCATAATGAAGCATTACACATTTTCATTAGTTTATTTTGTGGGAGAGAAAATACGCACTATAAATTAAAAACCATTTATTATTTTTACACAGTACCATACCAATATGAGACGAGATGTGTTATATCCTTGGAGAGGATTTTGAAACAAATTAAAATGATAAGAATGAAACAAATTAAACAAATCATGAAACAAATTAAAAATGATAAGAATGAAAAAAGCATTATTCTTTAGAAATTCGTTCGAGCCAGCTTTCAGCAAACAGTGATGAGACACTAGAAAAAGTTAATGAATAAAGATTTGCGAAATTGTTTTTATTTCAATGAGAAGAAATAGTTTGTGTATGTTGTGGAAGTTCTGTACAATAGGCACAGTACGTAACACACAAGATATTTGGACTACGAGATATTAAAAAGTATCAAATAGCCTCATTGCCTAGGGCTGAATATTATTTCTCATTTTGATAGGTTTGATCGTGGAAAGTATAAATATAACTTACAATGTTAAATTTAATTAGAATCAAAACTAGGTTTTATAAATTTAATTTTGGCCAAAAATATTTAATGGGTTGGTGGAAGATCGATGCGAGTTAAACAGTGCTTTTGCAAGGAAGTGTTTGGATGGACATGCATTTTGGCAGCATGAGATTCAAATTTTCCTTACATGTAACACAAATTCTATAAAGTTGACTTTTAAAAGATGTTTTTTTTTTTTCTAATGCAGCTGGCAAGATAGACTGTGATCTTTTATGCCATAAGAGCTGCACCGAAGTTACCATTTTCCACTACCCAGGGGGCGCGTGTAACTTGAAGGTAAGCCACGGACGCGGAGTAACAATGCCCACGCAAAAGCTCTGAGATCCTATTAGACTGAAAGCTCAATTTAAAGTGGATTCCGAACCACTACAAACACCCATGGCACCGCCGGGATTCGAACCCGATACCTGTGGCACCGAGCGCCAGAGCGCTAGCCACTCGGCCATCAGACCCCCTTTTTAAAAGATGTATAATAAGGCATTTTCCTCACTTTTCTTTTATATGGGTGTTATGTTACAAGACGCAATATCTCCGATGTAGCAAATGATGTTCTAGAATTCTAGAGCTTAATGTTCTAAAAGAAAGGGTGGCCAACCCAAATATCTTGTAGGCGACTTGGAAATGCATCCTAACTCCGCGGGTAGCAAATAAAATTTTATCAAAACCAAAATCTTTCGGCATTAGAGCACAAAAATAGAATTTATTAAATGCAATTATTAAAATTATTCGTCAAAATAATGGAAACAACTGCATCATAAAATAAAACAAGCACAAAACTGATTATGTTTGCAAAGTGTGATGCCCGTGTGGTACAATGAAGATTTGTAATACAGTAAACTCATAATGAATTATTAGACTATTATAATGAAAAGCATTATAATAATATAACACTGAAATTATAAAAAATTAATTGCATTCTATTATAAATCATAATGAAGGTTTACACATTTTCATTAGTTTATTTTGTGGGTGAGAAAAAATACGCACTATGAATTAAAACCATTTATTATGTTTACACAGTACCCTACCAATATGAGACGAGATGTGTTATATCCTTAGAGAGGATTTTGAATAACGCCTTTCTGAAACAAATTAAAATGACAAGAATGAAAGGAAAGCATTATTCTTTAGAAATTCGTCGAGCCAGCTTTCAGCAAACATTGATGAGATGAGAAAAAGTTAATGAATAAATAAATGCTAACTCGAATTACAACAATAAATAAACAACCTGACAATAGTAGCGGAATAGCATGTTTGGGATTCGCGAAATTGCATTTATTTAAATGAGAAGAAATACATAGTTTGTGTATGTTGCGGAAGTTTTGTACACAGTACGTAAGACACAAGATATTTGGACTACCAGATATTTATACATCAAATAGCCTCGTTGCCTAGGGCTGAATAAATATTATATCTCATTTTTTTTGATAGGTTTGGCTGTGGAAAGTATTAAATAGAACTTACAATGTTAAAATTAATTAGAATCAAAATTAGGTTTTATAAATTTATTTATGGTCAAAAATATTTAATGAGACCCAACCATGATTTGGTGGAAGATCGAAAACGAGTTAAACAGTGGCTTTTCCAAGGAAGTGTTTGGATGGACATGCATTTTGGCAGCATGAGATTCAAATTTTCTTCACATGTAACACAAGTTCTAGAAAGTTGACTTTAGAAAGAACTTAAGTAAGGCATATTCGCCCCTTTTCTTTATATGAGTGCTATATTGCAAGCCGCAATACTCTCTGATGTAACAAGTAATGTTCTAAGAACAGAGGTGGCCAACCCACGGCCCTCCTTGAATATTTTTCCGGCCAGTGAGATTTATCACACTTATACAAAATATACTTATTTTATAATGACCAAAGTAAATGAAAACCAATGTATTTAAAAATACCTTATGTGTGCATCCATATATTCAAAAATTAACTGTCGAAATATGAGAAAAAATTAACTTTGATTTTAAAATAATATTCTTGAAAATATAAGACAGATATTGCCTTTATGAGTTTATAGTTATAGGTTCGCAGAATAATTATATTATATTCTGCGAACTCATGAGTTAGAACTATAGTGGGTCTAAAATCCAATAATATCATTTTATATGCGGCCCGCGGAGTTAGGATGCATTTCGAAACGGGCTCGCAAGATCGTTTGGGTTGGCCACCCTGGTCTAAATTCAATGTTCCAGAACTCAGTGTTCGAAAAAGCGCTCTCTCAATAAAATACAATGATAAATATAACAAAAAGCCTTTCTTATAAAAAATGTCAATACATCAGTATGGTATTAGGAATCGTTGGATCAAGAAGAGAGTTTTAATATAGGTAAAAAAAATTAACGGCTTATTTTAGTTCAATTACATTAAAGCGTTCAACAAAAGTTCTCTTTTAAAAAAAGTTTAAGAAATTTGCAGAATTAAGTAATGGAGGATTACAATATTAATAGAGATTCATTAGCCAAAATTTCTCAAAGCGAGAGCAGCGGTTTTTTTTTTTTTCATAGAAGAAAACGTTCGAAAAAGAGGCATATTGAATAGTTTGTTCTATGTTTTTGAATAAAAAAAAGTTCGAGTAAATCTGAGAAAATAAAAAATATGTCTCTCTCTTTCTCTGTATATAATATATGAAAAATTAAATTAATTGGAATGAATGGTTTCACATTCAATTAAATGACAGAAAAAAAACACAGAGAAACAATTTTTCCAAACCTTTCAAAATTTTTCCCCTGAAATTAAGAATCACTAATGATGATTAATTTAAAAGTGATTAATTTATTTCCAATAAAACATATCAATTTTAATAAGCTTTATTTAATAAGAATTTTTCACTGTTTTTATAACATTAATTTATTTAAATAACATGCAAACAATTTATAAAATATATGAAACTAAGAGAATAAATATTACATTCAATGAAAATCACATTATTTCTTTTTTTCTTTTTACAAATTTAAGTTTTTGCCACAATTTTTGTGTTTAATTGCTATGTTATTACAGATATACTTATTAATAAAATCAGCAATTCTATAATAAATGGAATCAATTTGTTGAATGAAAATATGAAAAATGTAGTACATCAAAAAATAATTCTCACGGACTCCAAATTACAGTTGAAAGATGTAGTGAGCAAGTTGGGCTACCATATTGTAACTGGGTGTGGACCAGGTTGAGATACTTGAGGCACAGGTTGGAGAACTCACAGCTATATTTACAACTCACCCGCACACTAATTAGAGACATACAATATTTCACATTTGGATAGATAATTATTGATACGTGGAAAGACCTCACTTTTAAGTCGAAAACCCGAAACTCTGGCTTTACGCAAGGTGCGCGAAATATACTTCCTCTGCGGGTGAGAGTCTGCAGGACAACTGACTATTTCTAGTGAACACCACAAGAGGCGCTCTTGCCAGCGTGTAGGAGGAAGTATGGTAACAAAGAGGGAATATTCCGCTAATATTATATAGTGAAGGTTAATTTCTATCTAAGAAATTTAATATTTCTAGATATATTGCAAAGTTCTTACTTAAATACTTTAATTAAAACGTTTTTAGTTAAAAAAATTTTTCATAAAACACTCATTTATGTCTTTAAAGAAAAAGAAAGAATTTGTTCTTTTTCCAATCAAAAGCTTGTCCATAAAGAAACATCAATAATAAGAAATATTGACAAAGAAATCATGTAAAAATCTAATACATGATTATAAATAAAATAAACTTAAAGATAATAAGTAAAGACAATTATAATAATTAAATAATGAATTAATAAATACTAATGCATTATTATAAGACTTTAAATAAAATAAACTTTTTGTAATTAAATAAAAGTTAAAAAAATAAATGAAAATACTACGGAAATTGAAATAATATTTGAAAAAAAAAAAAAAAAAAAAAAATGATTAAAAATTAAGGCATTTGTATGAAATTAAAAAATAATTAAGGGAAAAGTCGTAATTTTTTTCAAAGTCGATAAATAAAAATAAAATTATTTGAGTCAAATAAATCTTATTGTTGAAAAAAACCCCATCTCAATTACAAAAAGTGAAAAAACAGTCGTAAAATGAAGAAATTTATGGTCACATTCAATAAAATAAAAATATATTGATTGAACATTTTCTTGAGTTTTGACAAGGAAAAGTATTTTAAGAAAAATAATTTTCAATAACTGATTATAAAAATGATTAATCGTTTTCCAATAACAAAAATATAAAATTTAACTGTCTTAATTTAAAATATGTTTTAGATATTTGGTTTACATTTTCCGTTCAAGATTTTTTACGTTTTAGACAATTGGAAAGGTTTATAAAATTATATACATTTTTATATAAATTTTTAAAATAAAATGTTGTGAGACAGCTCATAAAAATTAATTTCACTGCATTTAAATTGTATAATTTACGAATAAAACTGTTAAAAATTTAAAAGTTTAAAATATTATTCTCATAATGTTTCTATTTATTTCAATTTTAATATTTCGTTCATTTTCTGTGCCAATACTTTTTAAAAATTTAGTTTTTAAAAATTCATAAGATCATATTCGTATATTAAAAACTCAGTAATCTAAAAAAGTGATTAAAATACTTCCCGCTTTTCTTGTTAAAAAAATCATACCTTATCTGATTATTTTTTTCACTTCCTTCAGAAAAACAAAATAAATAACAATAATATCTACAAATGCGGAGATTTATAGTTAAAAACTATGCATGAAGATATTTTATATGGTACATGTTTACAGGTTATATAAGTTTCTTTTGTATTGTCATAAGTAGTAATTTAATAATTACTAGTAGTTTGTCTTAAAAGTGTAACCGTGTTCCCTGTGGCATTCAGGAGAAATGGTCAGTGAGCCTCGAGACTCTCACCAGACCGAGGAAGTACAGCGCAAATGTGTTTGCCAATGAGAAACGTTTAATACAGTTCAAAAACGTGCTTTTGTTGAGAAACGTTTAGTTTAAAGTCTCATCCAGAGAGGAAATATATTCAACCCCTGCGTAATGGTTGGCTTACAGACTTTCACCCGGAGGTATCTTTCGCGCATCCAGTGCGTATCAGGAATATCTTTTATTTTCGGCTAACAAGTGGAATCCTTTCACGAATGTATAATTATTGCCTTTAAATGTGTTAAATATTGCCTGTAGTTAATTGTGTGTATGCGGTGTTTGTGCCGCGTGCCAATAAAGCTGTGTGTTCTCCAACCTGTGTCTCAAGTCTCAACCCAGCCACACCCAGTTACAATCCAAAGTTGCTCTAACCCACAACACTCCAAAATAATGTTTGTCATGATATCTTCAAGTTTTCTAAAAAGTACAATATTTTATACAATCTAAAGTTAACAATAAGAAGTTAACAACAAAGTTACAAAGCTATGCTATTATGGAAAACATCATTCTGATAAAGGACAAATTCTTCATTTTAATTTTGTGGAATTTTGTAAATAAATAATTCATCAATTTTTTTTTTTTTAACTCTCTTTTTTTCAAAAGTAGGGATAATTTTAGTTCTAAAAAAAAATTCTTAATGTTTTTTCTCTTAGTTGATTCTAAAAGTATTTTGATATTTTAAATGGGACAATTGAAAGTCATGTATTCAATTATTTTATTTTTACAGCCAAAGAATTTAATTGAAAGAGATATAAGTACACAACATATTAATATTATTTGCTTGAAAAAGATTTTTAGTGTGACCAAAATTTAGTAAAGTTGATATTTTTTATTTTAATAGAAAAATGTTGAATATTTCAGAAGCTAAATGTTTTTATTTTAAACGAAAAGTAAAGTTGATATGTTTTAGAGTATTTTTAAAATATCCTGTGTTCTTCACATTTTTATTTCAAAAATCTTACAGTTCTTAATCACTTTAAAATGAAAAATAATTTCCCAGATTTCAATAAGTTCTTAGAAGTCATCTAATTATTAATCTAAGCTGACATCAAAAAGCCGTTAGTTTTTCAAAGATCCTTTTATTAAAAATGTATGTAAATTACATCGCTTTTCCGAAAAAACTATTTCTCTGATTTTAGCGAAAGCGTAAATCAGAGCAAGTGAAATAGAAATTTTTCCTTTTGTCGACACTATTTGACACTTGGCATTTTTTGATTTTTCCCCATTTATCGTTAAGTGCTGACAGCTAATATATTTTTTTATTCGGGAAATTCAGAAATGGAATATGTAATTAAAAATTACATCTCAGAGTGTTTACCCCTTTTCAAAATAGATGCTTAAGACATCCGTGTAGTATGAATATTACTTTGTTAAAGAAAGATGAAACTAAATAAAGCTTTTGTTATTACCCATAATTATTTTAAATTTTAGTTTATATTTTTTTTTTTTTTTTTTGAATGTAGCTGATAATGTTTCAAATATATGTATTAAAATGATCAGATATCTTAATAAAAAATGCTAAACCTGACAGATGTCAATATTTTTTTAGATATTAATCTCCATCCATTGTTTAAGTCGACAAATAATAAAGTATCTATAATCATTTTTAATCTTTTAATTCATTACGTAAAGGATAATGCCACGGGGTCTGATGGCCGAATGGCTAGCGCTCTGGCGTTCGGTACCACGAATATCGGGTTCAAATCCCGGCTTTGCCCATGGTGTTGTAGTGGTTCGGAATCCACTTTTAAACTGTAGTCCCGGTCCTAATAGGATCGTAGAGCGCTGCGGGGGCATTGTTACTCCGCGTCCGTGGCATACCATCAAGTTACACGCGCCGCCTGGGTAATGCAAAGTGGTAACGTCTGTGCAGCGCTTGCCTTAAGGCATCCAAGACGTCCATGTCTGTTTACCTGCTGCATTAGAAAAAATAAAAAAGGATAATGCCATCTGTTATGTTTCGTTACATTGTTAAATAACAATAAAATAAAGAAGCCGTCATACAAAATAATACAGTCACTAAGAAAATTAACAAAAATAAATAAAGAAAGAAAAGTAGAAAAATAACTGACTACGTTTCTATGGCCTTAACCATAGTATTTACTATACACAGACATGGTGTTTTATATATTTAATTTTATTATATACAATGACATTTACTATACTTTATTAACATTTTACTAGTATTTTATAGCAATTCTTACACGCAATAGACATGGGATGGTGTATGGCATGGCATTTACTTTAAGCAATTTTACTTCTAATTCTAGTCATAGAAGCAAGCTTTTGTTTGATAAAAACTATTCGTGCTGCGAACGAATTATTAAAAACATAAACAAAAATGTATTTCAATTTCTAAATACAGACCATTTTAACAAAATAGCCCTGATATTTAAGTGTGTATCCGTATTCTCGTTTTTTAAAAGAAATGTATATTAACAAGATATTTATTTTCTGAAAACAAAAATAGCAATATTAGTGCGTGAACTGCGTTTTTTCGCTAGAACCAGCTTCAAATTTTTCTGTACATTTTTTTTTTTTTCTTGCTGGACTTTCGTATTCACGTTACGTATTCCATGGATCGCCCACTGAAAGGCCCACTGCCTTCAGGATGGACATTTAGGGGTAACTGTTTTACATTTGGTGCATCGTATGGGAGAAAATAAAAAACTACCTGAAAAAGCCCGACTGTTGATGCGAGATGCTTTCATATACGTTGTCACAATCGCCATCGAATCTGCTCGTTTCTAAAAACGGTGACTATAACAGAGGCCATATGCGGAATCGATTCTCATTCTTCCTGCACGTGAACTGCGCTTCTCATCACTGTGTGACGTATTAGGCTTAATATAATAATAATGATTCAACAATAAGTTTTGACAATAACTATCATATAGTTAACATTGTAATCGTATGCTAGTTTTTTTAACATTTTAAGACTTATAATAGAAAACACAATATTTTTTTATAGATCAATCTATACATTTTTATCTTTCCCAAAACACTGAATAAACTAAATCGTATAGAATTCGCAGCCAACACAATAAAACCCGGAATTGAAAAAAAAAGCGAATCAATTCAAAAGATATTCATATCTAAACGCAGAGAAAGAAGAACATATACGCATCGCTTTTTGTAAAGAGGCTTTCGAAAACACCATTATGTTTGAGACAGTCTTCGAACCGTTGCAAATCTCAAGGGTAACAGTTGAACGCGGTTGAATCCAAGCGCGGAGTTATTATACCAGACACAGTTATATAAACTGCAATTCGAAGGTTTGCAAAATCCTCTTTCAATAGTCTAAAGAGGGCTCAGAAGAGGAAACGGGTTTTTACAGGTAGATGGAAAAGGATTTGTCTCCCTTCCCTAAAGTCGAAGTTATAGTATTTGAAAGTGAAAAGGGTCCCAAACCTAACAATTTTCAACGCCTTTATGGTGTGCTTCCACTGAAATCATTCGAGCTCTGAAAATGTTACCAGGAGACGCAATAAAATGATATATAATATTATTTATTGTGTCGCCTGGTAGCGTTTATATCTTTATGGGTGTCCATAACGTATCTTTACGATTTCAAAAATTTATCACGAAGGTAAATGAGAAGAAAGATAAATGAAATTATAACAAATGAATACACAAATAATCTTAATTATTTTCCTCAGTAATTTTAATTTAATTTATTTCGATCTCTATATGAGCACCATTAGTTGCACGAACCACATCAAGATTTCTTGGCATGTCCGCTGTAGCATGCTGGCATTGATGGTGGCAATGCCATTCTCTACTTTAGATTAGAGATGTTCCGTATTTTTATACGATATCTTTAACGTAACCCAGGATATAATAATCCCCAGAATATAAGTAAGCCCTTTAATACGCCAGAAATCCCTTCCACTTCTTTCTATTTACATTAAAGATATCGTGTAAAATATAATGATGTATGTATAATGATGTTTGTATCATATAGGTTTGTCTGATTTTGTCGCTCTACAGACATCTTATACACACTTTAGGCTAAACAGATCAGGACTTACAGTTTAAAATGGATTCCGAATCACTCACAAACATACATACCACAGAAAGGATTTGAACCTGAAGCCTACGCTACCAAAGGCCAGAGCGCTAGCCAATTGGCCACCAGGTTGCCTATTGTCCTAGAAGCAAGCCTTTGCTTGATATAAACTATCTGTCTCCCTTCCCCAATGTCGTAGTTATAGTATTTGAAAGTGAAAATTGGCCCCAAACCCAACAATTTTCAACGCCTTTATGGTGGATTCTGTGCTTCCACCGGAATCATTCGAATTTTGAAAATGTTACCACGAGACGCAATAAAATGATATATAGTATTATTTATGTAACGTGTATACCTTTATGGATGCCCATAAAGTGCCTTTTACAATTTCAAAAATTTATCACAAAAGCAAATGAGAGGAAAGGTAAGTGAAAATTATAATAAATGAATGCGTATATTCTTAATTATTTGCCTCGTTAATTTTAATTTAATGTAATTTAATATAATCTCTCTAGGGATACCATTAGTTGCGTATTGTACTGTATTTTTGTTTGATATACGATATTTTTAGAGTAAACCCAGGATATCTCGTACACTAGAAATCCCTCTCACATCTTTCTATTGGGTTATATTAAAGATATCGTGTAGGGATAATGACGTATGTATCGTATAGGGATATGAGTAATCTAAAGCAGAAGATGGCATTGCCACCATTGAGGAGAGTGGCTACAACGAACATGGTAAGAAACCACGGACCACGGAGATTCAGACTTTGTGGTAGACAGTGGTGAAAACGAGGAGATTCGATGGCGTTTGGGATGTTCAGCCTCTTGCCTCGTGAGTTGGACTATCCGGTGGAGTTTTCCGGGGTTTCTCAGTACGACACACAAATGCGGAGTAGTTCTTCTAAAAGGTCCTCCCTAGAAGGCACTGCCCTCCTTCTTCAGCGAGACGGAACCAAGTTAAACTTCTACCTACGGGTGCTCCATCATAACAGAAGCTGCTTCCTGCCCCTTTTCCTTCTTCCATAAGTAGATTACTCATTGGATATGCGCCCCGCACTGTCGGATTCAGACGGACCTTGGCGAAACAATATAATCAGTTTTGATATCATTATTATGATTAATTTTGATATTATTATTAAGATTAATTTTAATATTATTATTATGATTAGTTTTGATATTATTATTATGATTAATTTTGATATTATTATGATTAATTTTGATATTATTATTATGATTAATTTTGATATTATTATTATGATTAATTTTGATATTATTTGTGGACATTATTTTTTATAGATTAATTATTTTTCTAATTTCATAATGATTAAAGAACCAAAATGAAACTTTAATTAAATAGGGGCATATTCCAGCTCAATCGTAACATCATTTTTGACTGAATTATATTTTCGTACTAATTTATAGCAATACTGTTGCTTTAGTTGGAATAATCAATTGCTTGTTGCACAAATTTGGAAACAAACTTCATTAACATTAAATTAAGGATTATAATAAGATATAAGATTTATTTTCTAGCAATTTTTAAGAACTAAAGATTTGTTTCAAATGCCGAAACGATTAGTTGATATGAATAATTTATTTTATGAACTTATATCTTTATAATGTTGCTAATTTTATAGAATTAACTGTTTAATTTGAAAGGAATAAATTTGCAATAACATTCTTTTATTTGGAACAGGAAATGCGCATGTAGATTATGTATTTTTAATTTACATGAATTATTTATTCATACTACTAATATATGTAATTACAAAAGAAATTAATATTTTAACCATCAATATTTTTCTTTATTCAAGAGCTTTAATATCAATTTTAAATAACATACTAAAAGATAACAATACATTTTCTTTAATTTTGAATACGTGCATCAGTAGTTTAAATTTTATTTTCGTTTATAAGATAGAATAAGTTTTCTAAATATGAGTACAGAAAGCGTTACATAAATATTCCTGAAGCAAAACATGGACTTTATTAGCCATGGTAACTCATTTAAAATGCTATAAAATGATTGAAATTTCGGAAACAGATGATTAAATTAAAACATTATTTATTTTGTGAAATTTTATAACTGTTATTATTCCTTTCAAGAAACTTTAATTGCTGTAATTAGTTCTTTTTGGGAAACTTTAATTACTGTAATTATTTATTTTCAGAGAACTGTAAATATTGTCTTCGTATAAATAACGGCTGTAATAAAATCGAATGTGGGAATCATATTTAAAATTAAATCAAATCAAAATCAGAATATGTCAAAGATGTAACAATTCAAAAGTAGCATGGCTTTTAATGTATGAATTTTATAAAATTTCGAAACTGCCAAGCGTGTACTACTGTAAAGGGTGGCCACTTTCAGCATTTATTGTAAATTTAAATCAAACATTTTACACTAATGTTGTAAATAAACAATGTTTTTCTTTTCAGGTCTCCTTTCTTGTGTTCGTGCCTCAACGCGTCACTTCAGACAATGCATTTATATACCAAATAAATTATAGATTAAAAACACTAAAAAAACACGCTTTTAGAGTTAATCAAACTAAAAAGTAAAAAATAACTATTAACGTAAGAATAAAATTACTGACGAGAAAATGAATGCCACTGTTCTAAAAGCGTGGGGTGCTTTGTATGACATTTTTAAACTAACTCTGCATTTCGGAATGAAACTAGTGAAAAATTATAACGATTGATATAGAGCACCCCACGCTTTTAGAACAGTGACATTAACTTTATTCTTATGTTAACAATTATTTTTTTTTTTAGTTTGATTAACTCTAAAAGCGTGTTTTTTAAACTATAATATTTAAATGAGGTCCCGGTGCGGAGGACTGGAATTATAGTTCTTACAATAATTTAATTGTGAGTAAAACAAAGGCTAAATGCGAATAGGTCGATCCAGCTAGATTCGAACAGGGAATCTCCTGATCCGTTATCAGTTGTGCCACTGTCCCACGAAGGTTTGAATGTCTTAGGTACTTTCATTCTACATCGGTTAAAAAGCTCTTCATAAGTTAAAATAAAATCACTCATCCTGGCGATCCTAATCATGATGAGATAATAAACTTATCAAAATATTTTAGTGTCGTCGGTCCTGATAAGTTTACAACGTTTAAATTAAATCGGATCGCTTAAGTAGGGCAAAAATCGAGCCCAAAAGTCGTTTACAAACAAACATACTGGTGAAACTAATAAAAGCGTATTAAAAATGTATGTTTTAGTATGCTATACCACCAAAGTGTGTTTCATTACCGTTGAATCACTCTTTATATATAAGGCGATTCAACGGTAACTCATATATATATATATATATATATATATATATATATATATATATATATACATACCAAAGGTGATTATAATAAAAAAATGTTTCGATATATGAGCAGCTAGCTATCATACCGTACATGGAGATTGAATAAAATTTTGGTTTAAGGTACATATTTTGAGGCTTGCGCTCAAGAAGTTTATGAAATACAACGGTTAAACTCTAACAGTTATATATATATATATATATATATATATATATATATATAACTAAAGTAGGTGGTGCCATTTGATTAATTTTCGAAATTTTATCTCTGTAACTATATATATATATATATATATATATATATATATATTACAGAGATAAAATTTCGAAAATTTCAAATGGCACCACCTACTTTTTTTTTTTTTTTTTTTTATCGGAAAGAGATTTTCGTAGCGAAAAACATAAATAGTATTGGAACTGCAGAGCTAGAGACTAACTTAGAGTAGCTCCTACAGCGTTAGACAAACTAAGGAGAAAAACAGAAAACAACTGTTGCGCTCATTACTACGATCCCAGCCTATTGAAATTCCCGCGAAACGAGAATAAGGTATGCAAGTGTGTTCTCGAAGAAGTCCTTTAAGAAGAACGCATTAGATTTCCTGGTTTAGCGTAACATATCGTTTCATATTTTCAACGCGCCATGGACGCTAAGGCCCCCCTCGATCTCACTCCCATTGATTTTTCTGGTTGTAGGGAGGGATACCTGATATCCAAAGTGTATATATCTAATCCGAAAAATGCATCTGATTTGATAGATACCATCAGACATCGCTTTCAGCAGATTCGTCTTGCCATGGTAGATGCTTCAGTGCTGTCCATCTGCCACTTGCAAAGTGTCACTGTGTGTGAAGGAGGTCACATGGAAACTTTGTGAACCACAATAAATGTTTTGCTTTCTGTTGTTTCTCTGTCTTTATTGGTTATTTTCACTTTTCTTCTTAGTCTGTCTAGCATGGGGGCCTGATGGCCGAGTGGCTGGAGCTCTGGCGCTCGGCACAGCAGGTATCGGGTTCGAATCCCGGTGATGCCAATGATGCTTGTAGTGGTTTGGTATCCACTTTAAGCCGTAGGTCCGATCTCATATGACAGTAGAGAGTCACAGAACCCGATCAGATTTCTTCTCACCACATCATCCCCAAACTGTAAAGCGACTACTCAGCTCTAGGAACGATGTGGTGTGGCGTAGTAGTAGTAGTATTCTCTGTCTAGCATCCTACGATTTCTGTGCTACAGGTACTGTTTCAACGCTATTTGTGATTTTTTTTCGCTAAGGAGATCATATTCAATGAAAAAAAGTAGATGTTGTCATTTTGAAATTTTCCTAATCGTGCCAGTTTACCATAACTGTTAGTATTTAATTCTTGTTTTTCATATGATACTTGAGCGCATACCTTAAATCAAAATTTTGGCTAGTTTTCGTGAACAGTATGATAACTAGCGTCTCATATATCGAGAAAGTCTTTTTTAAAAATCTCTCTTTATATATATAGAGAGAGAGAAAGAGAGAGATTAGTATTCATTTTATATGTTTAGTGCAAAGTTTCAGAAATTTATGACCGAAGTATCCTTAATTTTCCATTAATAGGCGTCTCGTAATTCTTTTTCACACGCATCTGAAATTTTTCAAACCGATACACATTTCCCCCAATTTTTCCTTTTAAGCAAAAGAACTTAACGATAAATTAAAAGACTCTCCCACTAAGATACAAAATTAATTCAGAAGAAACGAAGAAAATAGCTAGCAATATCCAGGTAATGCAAACAATTTTATATAGGTTGGAGTTTTCACACTTTTCTTAATGGGAGAACAATTTGCATATTTATAAATATTAACGATCAACTTCCCCTCTCGTTGGGGAAAAAAATTTCGTTTTTCTTTTTTTCCCTCTCCGTCATGCGAAACCTGCTGCTTTGCTTTTAAAACTTCCCAACTTGGGGGAAAAGTTGTTTATAAGCTGTTGAAGAAAACACGGTATTTTATTATACAGTTTATTTGTTCGTGAAAATCCTGCCACCTCCTCATAACCACGTCCTAATGGATTCTTTAATGGGTGAAATGGAATTTCAATTTATTAATTCCACCTCCGTAAAGTATTTACTCTCTCAGTTTTCTAAGGGCCCATTCAAGCTATTTTTCTTCCCAATACACGTGCTTTCACTTTAAAAGTCATTTCTCGAATTTTCGATACAAATCTCGGCTGGGGAAATATTAGGCTCGTTATTATATATGCAATACTTTATACCGAATTAAATTTCGAGAATTATGCCATTTATAGTTAGTTATAAAATAAAGGTATTTTTATATCCCTTTCTGTATATAACAAAATAATTAACTGTATAATGTGTAAAAGGTATAACTTTTTTAGCAATATCAATTTGTCTTTTAACCAAAGTAATAATTAGCATTGAGGGAATTTTTTTTTTTGTTGAATATCGGTGAGCCTTGTGTACAACATATGTATGATACGAACAACTGTAATCAACCAAACAGCAATGATACCTTAAGTAGTACCTATGTATGCCACGAACAACTGTGATCAACCGAATAGCAATGATAAAAAGGGACTTTTAGGAGTGATTATCTCACATTTGCATGTCGTATGAGAAAAACGCAAAAAGTTCCCACCGTGAAGCTCGTCTAAGTTGCTAGACGCTTAAACGCAATATCACAATGGCCATAGACTGATATTTTTTCTAAAGCAGTAACTGTAATGGAGCCTGATAGCCGAGTGACTAGCGGTATGACGCTAGTACCGCAAGTTTCGGTCCGAGTCTCGATAGTGCCATGAATGTTTGAAGTGGTTCGCAATCCTTTTAAACTGAAGGTCCCGGTCTCATACGACCGTAGAGCGTCATAGAGCCCAATCAGGACTTCTTTTTCTCACCCACATCATCCCCAAACTGTTAAAGGGCAACTCAGCCTCTAGGAACAAAGTGATGTGGTGTGGCGTAGTTTTAGTAGTCTGTCTAGCATCCTATTTCTTTCTGTGCTACAGGTACTGTTCCAACGCTATTTATGATTTTTCGCAAGGAGATCATATTCCAATTACAAAAGTAGATGTTGTTATTTGAAATTTTCAAATCGTGCCAGGGTACCATAACTGGAAATAGTATTTAACCGTTGTTTTTCACATGATCTTTGAGTGCATAACTCAAAATCAAAATTTTGGCTGGTTTTCGTGAACAGTATGAAAAACTAGCGTCTCATATATCGAAAAAGTCTTAACAATCCCCTTATGTATAAATAAATATATAGAAAGAAAGAGATTAGTATTCATTTATATATATTTAGTTAAAGTTTCTGAAATTTATGATCGAAGTATCCTTAATTTTTTCATTAATAGGCTTCTCGTAATTTTCGCACGCGTCTCAAATTTTTCAACCGATATATTTCAATTTTTTCCCTTTTAAGCAAAAAGAACTTAACGATAAATTAAAAGACTTCCCTAATATACAAAAATTAATTCGGAAACGAAGAAAATATCTCGCAAACCAGGTAATGCAAACAATTCTTTTATAGGTTGGATTTTCACACTTTTCTTTAATGGAGAACAATTTGCATATTTATAAATATTAACGATCAACTTCCCCTCGTTGGGGAAAATTTCGTTTTTCTTTTCCCCTCTCGTCATGCGAAACCTGCTTGTTTTGCCTTAAACTTCCTCTAACTTGGGGGAAAAGTTGTTAATAAGCTGTCTGAAGAAAACACGGTATTTTATTATACAGTTTATTTGTTCGTGAAAAATCCTGCTAAGTACCTCTCATAACCTCGTTCTAATGGATTCTTTAATGGGTGAAATGAAATTTCAATTTATTAATTCACCTCCAAAGTATTTACCCCCTCTCAGTTTTCTAAAGGCCCATTCAGCTATTTTTCTCCCAAATACACGCGCTTTCACTTTTAAAAGTCATTTCGAATTTTCGATACAAATCTCGGCTGCGGAAATATTATGTTCGTTATTAGTATATGCACAATTTATGTAACGAATTAAATTTCGAGAATTATGCCATTTATGGTGAGTTTTAAAATTAAGGTTGTATATTTATAGAACTTCTGTTTATAACAAAATAATTAACTAAGTAATGCCGTAAAGGGTATAACTTTAAACAATATCTCTGTCTGTGTTTTAACCAGTAACATAATACTCTAGTATTGAATGAATCTTTTTTGTTGAATATCCGTAGCCTTGTGTACACACTTCTTAAGTATGTCACGAACAACTGTGATCAACCGAACAGCAATGATACCTTATGTACTACTTATGTATGACACGTACAACTGATCAACCTAACAGATGAGATTAACTGATCTCAAAAGACTTTGGAGGATTGTCTCCCATTTGCATGTCGAATGAGAAAAAAGGCGAAATTTCCACCAATGAGTTTTTTGTCTCAGCCAGAGGGACGCTTATACACATTGTCACACCCCATAGACTCTATTTTCTGAAGCAAAACCGCAATGAAGCCTGATGACAGAGTGACCAGCGCTATGGCGCCTTGCCGCAGGTTTCGGGTTTGAGTCTTAGTGTGCCATGTATGTTTGTAGTGATTCGTAATCCTCTTCAAACTGGGGTCCCGGTCTGAAAGGCCGTAGAGCATCACAGATCCCAATCAGACTACTTCTCGCCCACAACATTCCTAAACCTCTAAAGGGGCAAGCTTCCTCTAGGCACAGTGATGTGGTGGTGTGTAGTAGTAGTAGTAGTGGTAAGCTGGAGTGTCAAAAAGTTCATGGTGTTTTCGTGCTACAGGTGCAGTTCAAAAAGATATTGCCCTTTGAAACTTTATCTCTAACCGTAACTGTGCTAGAGTTTAACCGTTGTTTGTCATAACAGCGAGCGCATACCTTAACCAAACTTTTCTTAAAATTATAAAATATTAACGATCAACTTCGTTGGGGGAAAATGTCGTTTTTCTTTTCCTCCCTCGTCATCGCGAAACCTGTTGTTAACTTGAATATCATGTGAGCTCTGCACCAATTTATGTATGCCACGAACAACTGTGATCAACCGAACAGTAATGATTATGTATTTTACGTATACCGCGAACAACTGATCAACACAACAGCAATGATACTTCCTTATGTATTACTTATGTATTCCACGAACAACTGACCAACCGAATAGCAATTATACCTATGTACTACTTATGTATGCCACGAACAACTGATCAACCGAACAGCAATGATACCTTATGTATTACTTATGTATTCACACGAACAACTGACCAACCGAATAGCAATTATACCTATGTACTACTTATGTATGCCACGAAAAACCGATCAACCGAGTGCCAATATACCTATGTATACCATGTATGCGAACAACTGATCAACCGAACAGCAATGATACCTTATGTACTACTTATGTATGCCACGAACAACTGATCAACCGAACAGCAATGATACCTTATGTATACTTATGTATTCACGAATAACTGACCAACCGAATAGCAATGATACCTTGTGTACACATATGTATGCCACGAACAACTGATCAACCGAACAGCAATGATACCTTTTATGTATTACTTCTCTATGTATTCCACGAATAACTGACCAACCGAATAGCAATTATACCTTATGTACTACTTATGTATGCCACGAAAACTGATCAAATCGAACAGCAATGATACCTTATGTATTACTTATGTATGCCACGAACAACTGATCAACCGAACAGTACGATACCTTATGTATTACTTATGTATTCCACGAATAACTGACCAACCGAACAGCAATGATACCTATGTACTACTTATGTATAAGCGCGACGAAAAACTGATCAACCGAACAGCAATGATACCTTATGTATTACTTATGTATTCCACGAACAAATGACCAACCGAATAGCAATTATACCTTATGTACTACTTATGTATGCCACGAACAACCGTACAGATCAACCGAACAGGAGTGATTGTCATTTGCATGTTGTATACCTTATGTATTAATCTTATGTCATTCCACCACTCGTAGAACAACTGACCAACCGACCATAGCAATTATACCTTATGTACTACTTATGTATGCCATGTTTCGAAAACTGATCAACCGAACAGCAATGATACCTTATGTATTACTTCATGCGGATTCGTACTTCGAACAACTGGAACTCCTGCACGCTAGCTGCCGAATAATAACAGTGTTTGCTACATTTAAATTTATCATATACGATAGATATTTTAGCATATACGAAAGTACATTTATTATATTTTGACGAAAACTGATCAACCGAACAGATGATAAAAATAATGGAAAAATTCTGACCTTAAAAATGCATTTCCAAGTTCAGAAAATATTTAGGAGTTAAGGATTGTCCCCTCAATATCATTTGAAATCAAAAAGTATTTTTAAAATAAAATAACAAAATTATTCCAAAAAAGCATAGCTAATTGATTACCATAAAAATATTCTGATTTCATAAAAAAAAAGTGACCCTTGGAAAAAAAAAAAAAAAAAACAGACTATTGACTTGTTTACAAATACAGAACCATCCACCGTTTCAGCTAAATGCACCAAAAGAATGAATTTGTTGCAATTAGTAAGGTAATTAAATAAAATTAACAACTCAAACACAGAAAATAATTATTACAAAGATTGATTTATGATTATAAAAATATTGTTTAATTAGAAAACAAGAATATATAAACACATTTTTG
This sequence comes from Caerostris extrusa, assembly GCA_021605095.1. NCBI lineage: Eukaryota > Metazoa > Arthropoda > Arachnida > Araneae > Araneidae > Caerostris > Caerostris extrusa. The sequence goes on along the minus strand of BPLR01014963.1, from coordinate 13,138 downwards.
AACACATAACCTATATTGAAATTCAATCGACCTATATTGAAATTCAAATTTAAGCAAAGTCATGGAAGTCAAGTTATCGGAAATAAAAAGTCAACTGTTCAATATATTGAAGAATCCATACTATTGTAATTAATCAATTTAATAATAAAATAGCAAAGGAAACAAAATAGTATATGTTATACACTGAAGTGACAAAGTCATGGGATACCTCTTATTAATATCGTGTCGGCGCACCTTTCGCCTGGCGAAGTGCAGCAACTCGTTGCATGGACTTAACAAGTCGTTGGAAGTCTTCAGCAGGAATATTGAGCCTGCTGTCTCGATGGGAATCCATAATTGTAACGTTGATGGTGCAGGATTTTGGGCACGAACAGACCTCTCGATGATGTCCCTTAAATGCTAGATGGGATTCATGTGGGCGATCTAGAACTGGCCAGATCATTCGTTGGAATTGTCAGAATGTTCTTCAAACCAATCGCGTTGTTATGAGTGACATGGCATTGTCATCCAAAAAATCCCATCGTTGTTTGGGTACATGAAGTCCATGAATGGCTGCAAGTGATCTCCAAGTAGCTGAACATAAGCATTTCCAGTCAATGTTCGATATTCGCACCAGGGGACCAAAGCTACCATGAAAAAAAACAGCCCACACCATTACGGAGCCACCACCATAGCTTGAACAGTGCCTTGCTAAGCGGTTTGGGTCCATGACTTCGTGGGGTCTGCGCCATGAAAAGAACCCTACCATCAGCTCTTACCAACTGAAATCGTGACTCATCGGACCAGAAAACGGTTTTCCATTCATCTAGGGACCAACCGATATGCTCACGTGCCCACGAAAAATCGCTGCAAAAATGTCGTTCTGTCAGTAAAGGCACTCATGTAAGGTCTTCTGCTGGAAAAAAGCATTAGCTAATTGATTACCAAATTTATCCGCACAGTTCTAACAGACAAGTCCCTTGTAATCCCATTGATTTCTGCGGTTTATTTGACGCAGTGTTGCTTGTCTGTTAAATACGAACACTCTTTGAAGACGTCGCCGGTCTCGGTCGTGAAGTGCAGGCGGTCGCCCATGCGCTGTCCATGGTGGGATGTTATGCCTGAAATTTCATACTCTCGGCACACTCTTGACACAGTGGATCTGGGAATGTTGAATTCCCTAACGATTTCCGAAATGGCATGACCCATGCGTCTAGCACCAACTAACATTCCGCGTTCAAACTCTGTTAATTCCCGTCGTGCAGTCATCATCACGTCAAAACCTCTTCACATGAATAACTTGAACAGAAATGAAAGCTCTGCAAACTGCGCATTTATACCTGTTCTAATCCATACTATTGCCATCTGAAAATTTGCATATTGCTATCCATGACTTTTGTCACTTCAGTGTAAATTTGTTTCTCATATTTTTAACCCATAAAAATATGGATATTGTTTTGAATATTGCTTTTCAGACCTACACTCGAAATCTAGACAACAAAATATGGAAAAACTGTTTCAGTTAAAAATTAAAAACTGAAAAGTCATACGGTTTCAATTCATGAATTTACCAGTTCATCCACCCAAAAAATAATAGTTGAAGATTGACATCTTTAAAAGATATTGTTTTATCAAAAGACATAAACTCATATATATAATCCATTTCAAAAGATACAGAGTATATATGACCTACATTCAAAACTCAGACAGCAAAGTCTGGGGAAGCTTTATAAAAGAAAGACGTGAATTTAGTTTCATGAGGTATAATAGAATGGGAAGGCGGTCAAAGCCAGAAAATCCGGAAGAAGTTCATTCTGGGCATTAAAACGGATTACAAGGAAAAACGATTGTAGAAAAAGAACATCAAATAAAAAGCAGACGGCAGAGAATGAAAAAAATAAAACAAAACAAGAAAAAAATATCGCTGAAAGTCATGTTAGGCGATATGAACCCTTCAAAAATAAGAAACGGGCGATAACTCCAGTCGTTTATATGTGTCAGAGTGGGTGACATTCATAAAGAAAGATCTCCGGGCCAGAGGTTGCGGATGGAAAGCGATACTCTGTTGAGATTTGGATTTATGGTTGGCCTTTTTACTTATTTATTTTATTTATTTTTTCACTTTTCTGTCGTTCCTGGGTGGTTCTCGATCGAGGTGGATGAGATTCCGGTGTTGAAGATGGAACGAAATTGCTTAACTTAAATGTCCGATTGATAGATGGAGTTCTGGAAAAGTAAATGCAAAGAGAAGCTTAGCACTCTATTTTTCACGTACTGTTTTCCTTCCTCAATGTGTGGATGGTATAAAAAGATAAAAATGATGTTAAAAGGCATGGTTCGGAATGGTATTCAGCGAGTGTTTAAGTAAAATAAATAGAAATTTATCTTGTCGGCTTTAATGGGAGAAATGGGAGGCTGTATCTTGTCGGCTTTAATGGGAGGCTGGAATTGTTGGGGGAAAAAATGGCATTGAGAAATACAATTTTCTCAATGTATTATTATCTTTAAAAAAGATGTTCCATTCCTTAGAATCCTTTCGTATTCGAAAGAGAATTAAAGATTGAAAGTTTGCTTCATAAACCATTTGGTAAATTTCTAGCAAAAAAAGACATTGTTTGATTGGATTCAAGTTGGTTAATTAATTATTGAAGTTGGATTAACGATTAAGTAATTCTGGCTTGAATTAAACAAGATAAGCTGCATCGAACATCTCCATGTCAATAACAGGGATGGGTGCAATAAATACCTTCTGGATCCTTTCTTTGGTTCGAGAAGTAGGTGCGAACTGTTGGCAAGTTAGTTCTAACCTTTTCTTCATACAAATTTTTTTCTAACCTTTATGTTTATATCCGACTCGGATGTCATATGCTGAAAAACATAAGAACTGCAATCGGAGCAAAGTCCGGTCGTGTTTATCCTGTTAAAAATGTGATTACGATTGGAGCTGAATACAAACTTTAATTAAGAGAGAGTTAAATCTTTAAAATTTGTAAATAATATGTCAATAAAACTTTGGATCTGAACATTAAACTTGTGGAAGGATGTTACAGTTACCCTAAAAGTCGTTGTTCGATAGCTCGGTCACAAATATAAACTCAAGTAAAAAACGTGGACTGTAATTAATTAATCTCCTTTATTTCGGCAGCCATCAAGCTCGAAGATGGACTGCCACACGCAACCTTTCTCGTTGGTTGCACTTATTGAACTCTTTTACTTATGCAGCCATCAAGCTCGAATATGCACTGCCACACGACCGTTCTCTTTGGTTGCTGAGTTTCAACTTCTTCTTAAACTCTTTCTCCCGTCATCTCACCCCCTGCCAGACACCCCCACAGACAGGATGTTTTTCTGGACATAGGGCGTTGACCTAACAGTCGTCTAGTACGGCAATGTTCGCCTTATTCACGCGTCAGTGGGCTGCGTGATATATATATATATATATATATATATATATATATTTATATATATGAACGTGACATAACAATGTACACAAAAAAAATAGGCACATAATTTTTTTAAGAAACTTTTCTTCTTATAACACATGGTAGACAGCAACATCTAGGCCACGTGCATAAACCCGTAGGGTCCCAAAGGAAGGAGGGAAAGGAGGAGCGCAGTTTCGTTGTATGATGGGGCACCGTAGGCAAAAGTCTGACTTGGCTAAAAGAAGAAGGAGGGCAGTTGCAATCCGGGAGGATATTTAGAGGGAACTGCCACCGTATTTATATATCGTATGGGGGAAACCCAGAAAACTTCTACCTGGTAGTCTGACTCACGAGGCAAGATACTACGCATTCGAAACGCAATCGAGCCTCCTCGTTCTTTGAAACAGCATCTAACAGAAAGCCGCCAGCGGATTGAACCTTTGCCTTAATGCTGGTCAGCCTAAGATAAAACTTGATAATGCATAAAAAAATAATGCTTTACTTTCTTCACTATATAATATGGTCCATTGATAAAACCAGCCAGACACTATTAGGTTTAATTTCTAATGGTGGCATGAAATATTAATGCGAGTTTGGTGAGACAGTTTGGCGATGAATATAAGAGGTAGTCTCACATTGACATTCGAACATCCTGGATTTTCAAAGTCTACTCCAAAACGACATTCATGGCAATTATTTCTGAAAATCATCTTCAAATAACTCACATTATACTTTCATTTATGCACGAAAATCACTCAAATTATCATTACAAAGTCAGATGTCGACTTTTCTGAAACACGCTGATATTTGTACATGCTTTGTAACATGCTAAGGACACGCTGATATTAACTATGGTAATTAGAGGCTTCATAAGTTCAGTACTATGTATAGTATCAGAAAATTTAACTATATTAAATGCAGATAATTGTTTTTGATATATTGGTCATTTTATGCAAAAATTTAATATTTCAAGCCAGGTGTGGTGAAAACGGTTCAATAACGATGGGAAGTTTTATTTTGCTAATTACTTCATAAACTTTCTCAAGTTTTGGAACTTTTATTTTAAAGGACTACATAAATAAAATAAAATTTCTATAATCATTGAAACATATAAATTTTTTTTGACGGATAAAAACATTAATATATATATATATAAAGGGGTAGAGGTGTTATGATATTTTCTTAAAATGTTAGAAAAATTTCCGCATTAGGAAAAAAAAAATAACTACTGCATAAAAGGCTAACACATTTTTAAATTCCTAACATTTGTTGAAGCATGTAATTAAATCCGGAGAACAAGAAAATTGCATTTTTTATTTTATTTTTTTAGCATCAACTAACCAGAGCAGAAAAATATTAAACCCATAATACGTTGGATATTAATTAAACGATAATTATAAAATGTATGCTCGTAAAGAGATAAAAAAATTTACTAAATACAGCGAATAAAATTAAAATCCCATATTTTCTTTTTTTTTTTTTTTACATACACAAATCTTTTAAAGGAATATGCCGTGAAAATAAATTTTTTAAGGACATTTTTTTTTTTACCTCTAAGATTTTCACCCTATTCACTTTTCGTAATCATAGGACTTTCTATTTCACTGGAGCTGATTTAAAACCACTATCTTACCCCTATTTTTGTTTTTTTTTTTTAACCAAACGCGATGAAATCGCAGATGTTTTTAAACCCACTAAAATTGCTTTTTCACCTTCTTTCAAGACAGGAAAAAAAAAAAAAATTTTTTAAGGAAAAAAATCTTACATACATGTTTTTCCTAAAGGGAGAAAAAATAATAGAATTAATTCCGCCGTATTTCTTCTTTTTACTTTCTTTTAAAGTGTCTCTTTATGTTCGAAAAGTAGGTGCATTTTTTTTTTCTTAATAAGTTTACTGGATCTCTAATATTTTTGAGATGGCCGAAAATGTATTGACAAGACTCTTAAGTACTGAATGCTTTGAAATGCAAAAAAAAAAAAAAAATAATAATAATAATAAATAAATAAGCAGATTATAAATTAAATAAGTTTATAAAAAAAAGGTTAAAAAAAGCGAATGCTATAAATATTCTTCCATTAACTAAATGGATTTTATTTAAAAAAAAAAGGGTAATTTATATCGTTAAGCTAATTTTCTCTCTCACTTTGTTTGTGAAATTGGCGTTAATGGAATGGATTGTATTGCTTTTAGTTAAGTAGTTTTCAATGTGAATTTCTGGAGAAAAAGTTTTTTTATATAAAAGCAATAACTATAAATTTTATTTCTAAGAGAATTTGCAGATCTTCTTTAATAGTATTAGAAAGGTAATCAAACTCATTTTAGAAAAGATCTAAAGTTTTTTAGCCAACAAAGTTTTTAACTTCTAATCCTTCTGGCATGGTGAATAATTGTATTCAAAATAAATGTTGGATGAATAACAATATCAATACAATAAGACATTAATGTTTTTAATTCACAGAGAATCACTTTAACTCAAGGATGTACAGATTAGTGCATAACAATGAATAATAGAATATAATTAAATAATATAATGAATAATAGAATATAATTAAAACAGAAGTTGTTTCTTATCCCAGTAGGAGACATCACATTTAAACCAAGTCAAAAACCCGTGTAGTGTCATGGAAGGAGAAAAAGAATGGACAGCTTCTGTTGTGATGGAGCACCCGTAGGTAGAAGTGTGACTTGGCTTCGTGACGCTGACTTATTACGAGGTGGGGTTGCCAGTCCTACTCTGTCATATTAGACGGGGACCTGCGGTTTAAAGAGGATTCCGAACCACTACAAACATCCATGCCACCGCCGGGACTGAAAAACCCGAAATCTGTGGTACCGAGCGCCAGAGCGCCAGCCACTCGGCCATTCACACCCCTTTTAAATGACTACATAAATAAAATAACATTTCTATAAAGAAATTATTTATAATCATTGAAACGTATTAATTTTTTTTTTTTTTTTAACGGCTAAAAAAATTTAAAAATATTTATATATATATATAAAGGGGTAAAGGTGTTATGATAGTTTCTTAAAATATTATCAAAATTTCCGCATTAGGAAAAAAAAAGATAACTTACTGAATAAAGCGATAACACATTTTTAAATTCTAACATTTGTTGAAGCATGTCATTAAATCCGCAGAACAAGAAATTTTTTTTTTTTTTTTTTTTTTTTTTTGTCTTAGCATTAATTAACCAGACCAGAAAAATATTAAACCCATAATACGTTGGATATTAATTAAATGATAATTATAAAATGTAAGCCCTTAAAGAGACAAAAAATTTACTAAATACAGCAAAAAAATTAAAATCAGATTTTTATTATACACAAATCTTTTTAATGAATATGCCGTGAAAATAATTTTTTTTTTTTTAAGGACAATTTTTTTCCCCATAAGGTTTACACCTATTCACTTTTCGTAATCATAGGACTTTCTATTTCAGTGGAGCTGATTTAAAACCATTATTTTAACCCTATTTTTTTCTTTACCCAAAAGCGATGAAATCGCAGATGTTTTTTAAACCCACTAAAATTGCTTTTTTTTACCTTCTTTCAAGACAGAAAAAAAAATATTTTTAAAGGAAAAAAATCTTACATAAATGTTTTTACTAAAGGGGAAAAAAAAATAATGGAATTAATTCACCGTATTTCTTCTTTACTTTTTTTAAAGTGTCTCTTTATGTTCGAAAAAGTAGGTGCATTTTCTTCTTATTATTATTATTTTTCTTAATAAGGTTACTGGATCTACAATATTTTTAAGATGGTCGAAAATGTATTGACAGACACTCTTAAGTACCGAATGCTTTGAAGTAGTGAAAAATAAATAAATAAGGAGATTATAAATTAAATAGGGTTTATAAAAATAGAGTTAAAATAAAGAATTCTATAAATATTTTTCCATTACTTAAATGGATTTTTTTAATAAAAAAGAGCGTTATTTATAACGTTAAGCTAATTTTCTCTCTGACTTTGTTTGTGAAATTGGCGTTAATGGAATGGATTTTATTGCTTTTAGTTAAGTAGTTTTCAATGCGAATCTCTGGAGAAATTTTTTTTTTAATATATAAAAGCAATAACCATCACTTTTATCTCCAAGACAATTTGCAGATCTTCTTTAATGGCATTAGAAGGTAATAAAACTCATTTAGAATAGATCTAAAGTTTTTCAGCCAACAAAAGTTTTTAATTTCTAATCATATACTGGCGTTGTGTGAGTAATTGTATTGAAAATAAATGTCTGGTAAATAACCATAGTAATTGCATAAGACATTTATGTATTTTTTTTTTTTCCACATAGAATCATTTTAATTCATGAATGTACCGATTTGGGCATAACAGTAAATGAATGATAGAATATTAAAACACAAGTTGTTTCTTATCCCAGTAGGTAAACAACACATTTAGACCAAGTCAAAACCCGTGTGATGTCATGGAAGGAGAGAAAGAGTGGGCAGCTTCTGTTGTGATGGAGCACCCGTAGGTAGAAGTGTGACTTGGCTCCGTAACGCTGACTCTTTACGGTGGGGTTGTCAGCCCTACGCTGTCATATTAGACGGAGACGTACGGCTTAAAATGAGTTTCGAACCACTACAAACATACATGGCACCGCCGAACTCGAAGCTTTGGTACCCAGAACCAGAGCGCTAGTTATTCGGCCATTCAGGACCATTTAAATAACTACATAAATAAAATAACATTTCTATAAAGTTATTTATAATCATTGAAATATCAATGTTTTCCTTAACAGATAAAAACATCAAAAATATATATATATAAAAAGGAGGACAGGTGTTATGATATTTTCTGAAGATGTTAGGAAAATATCCATCATTAGAAAAAATATTACTGCATAAAAGGATAACACATTTTTAAATTCCTAGCATTTATTGAAGCATGTAATTAAATCCGAAAACAAAGAAAATTGCAATTTTTTCAGCATCAACTAACCAGGCCAGAAAAATATTAAACCCATAATACATTGGATATTAATTAAATGATAATTATAAAAAATGTAAGCCCTTAAAGAGATAAAAAAATTACTAAATACAGCAAATAATATTAAAATCAGATTTTTTTGCGCACAAAATCTTTTTATGGATTATGCCGTGAAAATATTTTTTTTTTTTTTTTTTTAAGGACAATTTTTTCCACCTAAGTTTTACACCATATTCACTTTTCGTAATCATAGGGCTTTCTATTTCAGTGGAGCTGATTTAAAACCACTATCTCACCCCTATTTTTTTTATTTTATTTTTATTTGAACCAAAAAGCGATGGAAATCAGATGTTTTTAAACCCACTAAAATTGCTTTTTACCTTCTTTCAGGACAGTAAAAAAATTGTTTTTTTAAAGGAAAAAAATCTTACATAAATGTTTTTTCTAAAAAGGGGGAAAAATAATGGAATTAATTCTGCCTTATTTCTTCTTTACTTTCTTTTAAAGTGTCTCTTTATGTTCGAAAAGCATTTACTTTCTTCTTCTTATTATTTCTTAATGAGGTTACTGGATCTAATGCATTGATAGACTCTTATGTATGGATGCTTTGAGTGAAAAAAAATAAGCAGATTATAAATTAAATAAATTTATAAAAAATAGAGTCGGTCCTGCTTCTTCAGAGTCATGTAGACCAGTCAGTCTTCTACCTACAGGGGCTGCATCACCACATTAGCTACCCATACTTTTCCTCCCATTGGAAGACATTTAAAGCATTTTAACCCTGCATTTGCATATCATTATGGAGAAAAACCCAGGCTTTCCCCAGGTAGACCGACTAGCCAGGCAAGATGCTGAACATCCCAAACGCCATCGACCTACTCGTTTTTTGAATCCCTGTCTACGACAACTCCGTCAGTGGATTGAACCTCTGCCCTAACGCTGGCCAGCGGCGCGCTGACACTGAGCTACGTGTCGGGCTAAGAAACTGAATAATGCTTAAAAGATCAAACTGATACTTTACGTTTCTTCACTACTATAACGTGCAATAACTAGCTAGTCACTATTAGGTTTCATTTCGAATGGGTGGCATGAACTATAATGTCAATTTTGAAAAACGAGACTTGGTGATGAATATGAGAGGCGGCACGCTTTCATTTATCCTTAAAATTACTCAATTACCATTGAAAGTGACATAATACAGTTAACTATTCATAAGTTCAATATATGATTGAAAGAGGTGAAAATGTACACTTTATATTAACAGAAAAAAAATGCATTTATATATTGAACATTTTATGCAAAAATTTAATATTTCAAACAAGAACTGGTAAAATCGTATAAAAAAAAAAGTATTGGAAGTTTATTTTGCTAGTTACTATTTCAAGTTTTTGAACTTTTTATTTAAAAAACTACATAAATAAAATAAAATTTTTGAAAAGAAATTATTTATAATCAGAAACGTATAACTTTTTCGTTAACAGATAAAAACATTTAAAAAAATATAGATATATAAAAAGGAGGACAGGTGTTATGATAGTTTCTTAAAATATTATCAAAAAATTTCTACATTAGGAAAAAAAATAACTACTGCATAAAAGGATAACACATTTTTAAATTCTAAACATTTGTTGAAGCATGTAATTAAATCCGAGAACAAGAAAATTGCAATTTTTTTTTTTTGTCTTAGCATCAACTAACCAGACCAGAAAAATTTAAATCCATAATACGTTGGATATTAATTAAATGATAATTATAAAATGTAAGCCCAAGAGATTAAAAATTACTAAATACAGCAAATAAAAATTAAAATCCAGATTTTTTTTACATACACAAAAAATCTTTTTAAAGAATATGCCGTGAAAAATATTTTTTTTATAAGGACAGGTTTTTTACTATAAGGTTTACACCCTATTCACTTTTCGTAATCATAGGACTTTCTATTTCACTGGAGCTGATTTAAAACCACTATTATACCCCATTTTCTTTTTTTTTTTTTTTTTTTTTTTTTTTTAACCAAAAGCGATGAAATCACAGATGTTTTTAAACCCACTAAAAACGCTTTTTTACCTTCTTTTTTAAGACAGAAAAAAAAAATTTTTTTTTTTTTTAAAGGAAAAAAATCTTTTACATAAATGTTTTTCTAAGGGAGAAAAAAATAATGAATTAATTCTGGGCTATTTCTTTTTTACTTTCTTTCAAAGTGTCTCTTTATGTTTTCGAAAAGTAGGGTGCATTTTCTTCTTATTATTATTATTTCTTAATAAGGTTACTGGATCTATAATATTTTCAAGATGGCAATGAAAATGTATTGACAGATTCTGAAGTGCTGAATGCTGTGAAGTAGTGAAAAAAATAAATAAATAAGTAGATTATAAATTAAATAAGTTTATAAAAAAAGAGTTAAAAATAACGAATTCTATAAATATTCTCTCCATTAATCTAAATGGATTTTTTTCAAAAAAGAGGGTAATTTATAACGCTAAGTTTACCTTTCTCATTTTGTTTGTGAAATTAAGGCGTTAATGGAAAGGATTTTATTTGCTATTTTATTATTAGTTAAGTACTTCTTTTCAATGAATACCAAGAGTAATTTTTTGTATATATATAAACGCAATAACCACATCACTTTTATTTCCAAGAGAATTTGCAGATCTCTTTAATAGCATTAGAAAGGTAATAAACTCATTTTAGAATAGATCTTAAAGTTTTTCAGCCAACAAAAAGTTTTTAACTCTAATTAATCATTATGGCATTGGGAGGTAATTGTATTGAAAATAAATGTCGGATAAATAACAATATCAAATAGCATAAGACATTTACGGTTTTTTTTTTTTTTTTTTCCCACATAGTATAATCTAAATTCATCGATGTAGAGATCCATCCTTAATAATAAATGAAAGCTACAATATAATTAATACAGAAGTTGCCAGTTTTTTTATCCCAATTTGGAAGACAACACGCCTAGACTAACCAAGAATTCCCCATGGAAGGAGGGGAAGTAGTAGTAGCTTCTGTTATGATGGATACACCCGTAGGTAGAAGTCTGGACTTGGACTCCCTTTTGACGCTGACTTTTTACGGGTGGGGGTGTCAGCCCCGCGTTGTAATATTATACTGGTACTTACGGCTTAAAGTGGATTCGAACCACTATGATCATCCAAGCCACCGCCGGGTCTCGAACCCCGAAATTCAGGGTATCAAGCGCCAGAGCACTAGCCACCTCGGCCAACCAGGCCCATTTTAAATGACTAAGGCTAAATAAAATAAAATTTCTATAAAGAAACTCTTTATAACCAATGAATGCATCAATTATTTTCTTTAACGGATGGAAACATTAAAAAAAAATATATAGGTATAATGAGGGTAGAGGTGGAGCTGCATATTTTTTTGGGATAGGAAAATTTTCGCATTAGAAAAAAAAAAAAAAATAACTACTGCTAAAAGGATAACACATTTTTAAATTTCTAACATTTGTTGAAGCATGTAATTAAATCCGATAACAAGAAAATTGCAATTTTTTTTGTCTTAGCATCAACTAACCAAAGACTAGAAAATATTAAACCCATAATACATTGGATATTAATTAAATGATAAGTATAAAATGTCTTAAGCCCTTAAAGAGATATTACTAAATACAGCAAAATAAAATTAAAAATCCAGATCTCTGCACACACTAAATCTTTTAAAGGAATATGCCGAGAAATAATTTTTCCTAAGAGACACTTTTTTCCCCAAGGCTTTACAATTCATATTCACTTTTCGTAATCATAGGACTTCTATTCATTGAGCTGATTTAAAACCACTATCTTACACACACTGTTTTTTTTTTTTTTTTTACACCCAAAAGCGATGAAACGTGAGCTGTTTTTAAACCCACTAAAAATTGCTTTAATTCTTTCAAGACAGAAAAAAAAAGAACATTTTTTTAAAGGTAAAAAAAAATCTTACATAAATGTTTTTTCTAATGGAGAAAAATAATTGGAATTAATTCCACAGCTTCTTCTTTACTTTCTTTTAAAGTGTCTCTTATGTCTGAAAAGTAGGTGCATTTTTTTTTCTTCTTATTATTATTTCTAATAAGGTTACTGATCTATAATATTTCTTTAAGGTGGCCGAAATGTATTGACAAGACTCTTAAGTACTGAATGCTTTTAAAATGCAAAAAAAAAATAATAATAATAATAATAAATAAATAAGCAGATTATAAATCAATGTTTTATAAAAAAGTTAAAATAATGAATTCTATAAATATTCTTCCATTAACTAAATGGATTTTTTTTTTTTTAAAAAAAAGAGGGTAATTTATAACGTTGCTTCTAATAATTTTTCTCTCTCTCACTTCCTTGCTTGTAAATTGAAGTTAATGGAACGGATTTTATTGCTTTAGTTAAGTAGTTTTCAAATGTGATTTTGTAAAGAGAATTTTTTTATATATATGTTAAATAACCATCAATACTTTATTTCCAAGAGAATTGTGCAGATCTTCTTGACAGATTGTAGTGCTGCATAAACTCCTTTAGAATAGGATTCACAAAAGTTTCAGCCAACAAATCCTTATTCTGACGTTGAGTAACGTAATGAAAATAAATGTTTGAAAACAATATCAATAGCATAAGATGTTTATGTTTTTTTCTTTCCAACATGAATTATTTAATCCATGGATGTACAGACTTCCAGTACAACATGAAATTTAGAATATTAAAATATAATTAAAAAGCAAAGAAAAAAACTCCTGATTTTTACAATATTAAACCATTAAATAAGTGTTTTATTTAAATACCAGATTTTTAGTTACCAAGTA